>JAULJZ010167781.1:0-25093 GCA_032270985.1 Heliamphora pulchella
CCCCCCAAAATATATATATATATATATATATATATATATATATATATAAAAGAAAAAGATGGTAATAAAGATTTTTAGCCTGAATCACACTGTTGACTATATCAAAGGAAACAAGGGGCGGTTTGTGCATTCTGTTTCTGTCCAATAGAAGCGTGGAAATGGAAGAAATGGATGAATGTTTAGCCAGAATCTCACTATTTACTCTATCCAAAGAAAAAAGGGGCCGGCTTGTATATTCTGTCAAAAAATACTGGGGAATGTGCATTTACTTCAAAATGTTCCAAAATAACTAATTGACATTCCTCCCATTTTATTTTCTTATTGAACTTTTATGGGCATTTGGAGAAAGTCGATATGGAACCCCATAACAAAAATGAAATAGATAGATAAATAAACAAATAAATATCAAAATAATTAGAAGTATCTTCTTAGGACTTGTTGATCATTGTTTTTGAATTTGATTCCCTTGTAGGTTTCTTTTCATGCTTTACTTTCAAGTGTCAATTTTATGTCATATGGGATGGATTTACTGATGTTTGTTTGAAAGTGATTTCTTTATTATGTTTACATTAATAAATCATATAGTGTTTGAATGATGGCTTTGTATAGTTCTTTTTCATTGTCCGAACTCCTAAGTAAAATCTTAATTTTCTGATTTCTTTTATTGACAAAAATTTTTTGTAACAGTATTTTGCTACAAAACCACTTGCCTGTGATCCTTCATGTCTGCCAAAGTATCCTCCCAGCAAAGAGATTGACGCCAAATTGCGGGATGAAGAAGCTAGAAGGTGCACACGCTAAGTTTAATTGTCATTTTGGTTACAAGGCAACATTATATTCTGTCTGCTTATTTTTCAGGAATATATACTTCGCTTCATAATATAATATCATCCATCTGCACCAGTTTTTTTAGGGGGTGAGGGGGAGGGGGGCAAGTTCTATAATTTACGGCATGAAATTGCCAAACGGACTACCTTATTGTAGCAGACTTATGTATCAGATGCAGATATTCTGGGTAGCTGTCATATTATCGTTGATGACATGTCCGATAATGGTGGAAGTGGAACATTCGTTAACAAAAAATTTGAATGAATGTGTTATATGAACCACTTTATTTCATTTTTTAATGAATTCATTGTTTGAACCACTTTATTTCATTTACTGAAGGAGCTTTTGCTTCATTTTTTTCTTTTGGATGGCTTTGTTTAGTTGATGCTTTCTTTGGTTCACAACACGAATGATTTTTTTATTTTTATTGGATCACTGTGATGTTTATTTATTTTTCTTTTCTCTTTTTTCTTTTTTCTTTTTTCTTCTTCTCTTTGACCATTGCAAAGGATTTTATAGAACTTCGTAATTATTCTTTCATACTTAGAGATATGAAAAGTTAGTTTACCTGCCATCTTGGGTGGTCTTCTTAATGCCTACCTTTCCATTAAATCTCACAGGCAAGACGCAGTGGGAGGCAGGGGCCAGAGTGTTGACCAGGAAACTGGAGGATCAAGACTACCTCGGGCATTTCCAGCACCTAATGCTAATGCTGAATTAATCACATCATTGCAGGTACCTGAAGCAATTCTTTCTCCATTTCTTCTTCTTTGTACCACCTTTTTTCAGAATTCTTTCTTCGGGACACTACATAAAAGAAAAGAAATAATTGTGTTTTCTCCCATTTTTGTTTCAATTAATAATAGAGAAAAAAATGATTTATCTCTTATTTGGATACACTACATAAGAGAAGATAAAGGAAACTGTACTAGTTATTTTACAAAAATAATCTTATTTTGTTGTTACTTTTTTACTTCTTTTATTTTTGGATGGACAATTTAGATAATACAAAAAATAAGTAATCAGCTAGAATCTTTTCTCTCCATCTCACTCCAATTTGGAGAGATTTGAAAAGTGGGACTTGAAAGGATAACTCTTTCTTTTCATTTCTGCCTGATTCGTCCATTTATTCTCTTTGATAAATCAAACAATTGATTGGTGAGGAGAGAGTTACATTTCTTTTCTTTCCTCTCGAAACTATCCAATCCAAATGGCTTTGAAGGTTCTTTGAAATTGCATTGTGATGATGGACTTGTAAACACATATAAGAAGTTCAACCCTGTCTTGTCTTTGAGGTAAAACTAAATTGACTGAAGCCACTTTAACTTGTAGATTTAGTTCAATATATAAATGCTACTGGCTTCACCTATCAGGAGTGTTCTGATTTGCTCCAGGAGATAGATATTTTTAATTGATACATTGATTTTTGAAGTGAAGCTTACATATTGTTCTTGTAGATTTGTTTCTTCTAATACTAATACTTTACAAAAAAATTTTGATTAGTAAAATTTTATCAAAGCACGAAATGGGCATAACCAAGTAACATGGGGTATTCAAAGGTCAAACAAAAACTCTATAAAGTAATGAAAGAGAAGGGATAATCTCCATGAAGCCAAAAAAAGAGTCAAAAGCATTGTCCCTTTCAAAACAAGAATGGAGCATCATTCAATACCCCCAAAAGATATACATTTCCTCTGTCTCACATGCACCACATCACACAGAGTGCTCCTTCTAAGGCAGCCCCTATACCACTAGAGCTCCTTCACCAAGTGAGACATTACTCGAGAAAGCCCAAAGATAGACAATATCAAGCCCCATATTTGAGAGACCATCCGGCAAGGTACGAATAAATGGTTCACCGACTCTCTTGCCCCCTTGCACGTGCAATACCAATCCATCAAAAACTGACCCTTCTTCTCAAGTTGTGGATGGTGAAAAATAGCTTCTCTAGAGGCAGTCCATACAAAAAGCGCCATTTTAGGAGGGGCCTTGGCACACCACACCTTTTCAAGGAATGCTGCAATCACCCAAGCCGACAAGGTCCTTATGTAGGGAGGCCATTGAGTTTGTAATGAGATGGCCATTGGTTTGATTCTGATAGTCGACTTCCATCCATTCATTCAACTTTTTCCAGCTAATACTGATTTATTAGATTTAATTATGTTATAGGAGCTTTGGACTACGTCGAGAGAAGGATTCTTTTCCTATATATATATAATAGAGGGGGGTCAAGATATATATTCATCTCATTATTCTCTCTAGTAGAATAGTTCTATACACCTCATTTCAGAAAAATACACATCATGGGGCTTTACGAGGACTAATTAATAAAGGAGTAATTAATAAAAGGCCAAGAGCCGGAAGTGATCTTAGAAATACACTGTAATCATTAATTTGTTGAGTTTTATGGTAATGTGAGTTTAAGTTGCAAATTTCTCATGCTTGCAGGAATAGAACCAGGTTATTATTGTGTAGCATGTTGGACAATGGTTTCCTACATTGCATTCCATGGTTATATGTTTTAATTGACTTGGCTACTTAGATATGCATTGTAGTTGACAACAATTGTTTCTGATTTTGCATTGTTTAATGAAAAAAAAAATCATGAGATGACAAGACACTCTATAGGTGTTTCAGCATTCTTCACATCAATATCTCACTTTCCCCTTCTGGTTCATAAAAAAGTGATAATCTATTCATTGTCTTTTCCTATGGCTCTTAAATAAAATAATTATATATCCAAATACTACAGAGATGGCAAGGCAACTCCTCCAATCCAAAGAGCCATAGTGAGGTGTTCAACCCTTATCAGGACGAAGCTGCTTCTGGTTTTCCTATTGATCAACCTAGACAAACACGAGTCATAAAAGAAGACGGCAAAGATCTGATGGACCAAATTCCTGGGAGAGCTTCACATTCAGGGCCATTGGGCCCCCGGGTTGAATGGACAAAAGCAGGGAAGAAGTACGACGATAGTTCTGTGGTTTCAACCAGAGCTGACTTGTCAATACTATCTGGTTTACTAGCACCAAGGAAGTTGTCCAAAGAGTGCCGAGATAAACTGGGTCCTTCACAACCAGAATCTATAGATCAATTGGCTGATTCTTCAGAATCATATGAAGTAACTGGATCCACGGAGATGAACTATAGGAAGGATCAGACACATGGCATAAGTGGTTCTTGCCAGATAGGAAAAGGAAGAGCCAGTACTAGAGAGCCCGCCCTGGTGAGTTTCCTGACTACAGTTTCTATACGATTTGTGAATTTGAAGCCACATTTACTTGCTGATAAAAAATGGGAAACTCAAGTTTCTCTCAAATTTGACGTGTTTCAGATTGAAAAACACTTGTAATGCTTCTATTAACGCACGTTTCTGTTTGTGCCTTTTCTTTTCTTTAGAATGGCCATGGTTCCAAGGGAAACAAGATTCATTTTTCTGGTCCATTAGTTTTTCCATCAAAAAACATGGATCAGATGCTTGAAGAGAATGATCGCCAGATCCAAGAAGCTGCCCGACGACAAGGCTTGGTAAAGTTCAAGCTTCAGGAATGCAGCAAGCAGCCTATCCTATATATGCATCGGGTCGTGGAGTCGGCTAAATCAGCTGTGTAAAATTATATAGTTTGTGTACAGGTACTTTGCAAGCTTATAGTTCATCTTTTTTCTAGTAAAAGTCCTCTCTAGCATTGAATTAGATTGATCTCCAAGGATTGGTTGGCTTAGTAAGTCAATTTTTATACAAACATAATTGGACTTGCGAGTCCAATCCTAACCAACTTGAATTTTTTTAAAGTTGGAGTGGTTTGTATTCTATACTTGGTCTTGTTGGTCTACGAGTTTTGGGTTCAAAAATTTAGAAGGAACGATGATCTGTTCATCATCAAGTTTGGCTCTAAGATGAGCCGAAATGCTCTAATTTCGAGGTACCTTTTTGCTGCTAGATTGGCTAATTTAATAAAGTTCATGTGGATTCCAATGCAACCGAAAGATTGAGAGTGCAGCACGTCAAGTGGTTAAAAAAAAGCGATAAGAAAAAAAAGATTACAAATCTAGGCTATTGAAAATGTTTAATTGGAACAAAGGTTTTTAATATATAGATGCATACATACTAGTAATTAACCTATGCTATACACGGAATGAAAATAATAAATATAAGAATATATTATTGAAATCTTTTTATATCACCAAAATAAGTTAAAAATCTTAAAATTATATTTATTATAATTTGTTAGTAATAAATTAAGTTTATTGGAAAAAAGATAAAAAATTTATTAACTTGAGACTAATTCAAATTAAAATACTTGATAAAATTTATAATTTGATATTTGTTAAAATGATTATTCTATAACATTGTCAAGCTTTCAAAATGTATAGATTTGCTTTAAATTATAAAAATAAGAATGCTTAGAGTAATTCTGTTATAATACAAAATTTTTTGCTGTTTAGAAATATAATAAATTTGTATAGCATAACTTAATAGTTAAATATGTGATTCGTTGATATAACGTGAGATATTTAATTAATGACAATTAGTTTTTTTTAATGACATCAAATCTTGTAAAAAATATATATAAAAAATTATAAAAATAATACATCATATAAATATTTACGTATAGGAAATATTTTTCAACTTAAAAATAGAAAAGTGAATGATAACTTTTAAAAAAATAGTAGTCATAAAAACTTTTTATTTCAAAAAGAGTTTAATTAATGCGTAGACTAAATAAAGAAATAATGTATGAAAAAGAACCCATTAGTATTTGACATGTACATCTATTTATTTTAAAATTGCAAAACTTAAAAAAAGAAAATAAATTTGAACTTTTGAGGCTAATGAAATTCTAAAATAATGTAATAATATATAGTATGAAAGTATAGATTATATATATAAATATGTTTTGAGAATGCATTGGAATGATTTTTGTTGGAAATTAATTATGGAATATATTTATAGTTTTAGTTATTTTTGAACCTATTTAGGAAATAATAAAGTAGTATAAAACCAATTTTAGGCAATTTTATTTTTTTTAGTAATTCAGAATTCTAAGAACATAGAATTAGAACTTTGAATCTCATAGACTTTATAAGAATTCACTTTTAATAAATTCAATATCAAAATCAAATATAGATAATAAAACTTGCCAACGAACAAATATTGTAAAATAATTACTTTGAGTGGGTTTTCATACGTCATTAGTATATCAAATACCAGATCCATATATACTTTGGATCTTGTTAATCTTAAATCACATACAAATACATAATCAAGCAATCATGGAATTCTTTATACTTGTCACTTTTGCTGGATAAAATAATAGAACATCTTTGAATACTTGATAATGGCATCAACTTTAATTATGAAACAGAGAAAACTTTAACAATCTTAGAACTTTGCAACACGCGTTGTCCAGCGTGAGAATATATATATATATTATGAAATACAATCAGCAAAGCATGCCATCAAAAGCAAACTAAAAAAAAAACATGCCATCAAAGACAAAACTAAAGCTCTTACTCCAAAATTTCCTCTACTATAGCCAAAGCCTCCACTGAATGACGGACTCTTTCTATTTCTTCCGATATGCATGCACTGAAACTCTGAAAGCCATCAGAACCTTCAGCTTGGTCCTTGATTTCTTCGATGATTTATATATGACAGGTCCTCCTCCTCCTCGTTTGTGTTTATGGCATTAATCACCATAAGAGAATCACCTTCTGTGATGGATTTGAGTCCCAATTCCTTTGATATGACCATTGCCCTTGTGGTAATAGAATCTGTCCTTTTTCGTTTTGGATCACAATACTGGCCCCCGTTTTTCCATTTTTTACATCTAGCCCCAAAAAAATTCACTTTGTACCATCCTGCCCGAGGGGGTGTCCATCTGCATGTCGCTAACGATCTAGACACCTAGTTGTTCTGTCACGCCTCATAACTCAGACCACGTGAACCACCTAAGAAAAATTCGTTTTGAGATAATTGAATCCATCAAAATCACCCAAGACCAAACGGGTCAGAGAACGAAGATGAAAGCAAACTTAAAACTTTCAAAAAACACATTTTTGAGAGTTTATTTTACACAAAAAGAGAACCCAAAAGGGTTAGGTCAATGTTTACAAGAGTCGAGGTTTAAAACAAAACAACAAAATTTTTCAAAAGCTACTTACACCGCTCGATCGTTCTAAGGACCAATCGATCGGTCCTCACTTGTACAGAGCAACCGAGAGTGTGATTTCACCGCTTGATAGCTAAATCGATCAATCGGTCTAAATACCATTTTTACATCTAGTCCCATAAAAATTCACTTTGTACCAACCTACCCGAAGGGGTGTCCATCTGCATGTTGTTAAAGGTCTAGACACCATGTTCTTTGTCTCCAAGGCCTGGATGTATTCTGCCAACATCTTTGTAGCCATTTGTGCTACTTCCTCCAAGGCTTGGGTGTATATTGTATTTACTATTGTGTCCTTATAGGTCTACAAATAAAATTATTTATGTACAAATTTAGCTTGATTGGACATCTATCGATATATGAATAAATTGTAATTTTTCTTATTATAAAATAGATACTTCTTTTTTAATTTTGTTTTGAACGAAAATTGTTTATTTTATAAAACAAAATGCATTTTGCGCATGTATCTATCGTTGTCCCATCAAGTTAAACTTTTTTTTTAGTATGAATGATATTTTTGATAAAGTTTATGAGATGGAACAATTCAAATAATTGTTGTAGGATCATTTTAGACCTAGAAATAGAGTCTTAAAAGGTACGAAGAAAAAAAAAAGATTTATGAAGAAGAGTTCATTCTTAGTTATGATCAGTGCTTCAAGTCACTTTTAATATAATTTAACTTTAATTAAAATTGATCATACTTTGACATTAATTATGGCCCCGTTTGAGTGATCTTGCTTATTTGTTTATTGGTTTATAAGCCAAAAAATAAGCCATATCGTTTGGGTAACTAAATAAGTTTAAAACAAGAAAATAAACAAATAAGTAAATAAACTCGTTTGGGTAGCCAAATAAGCAAATAAACTGGTTTATACGCTAAATAAGCTGACTTATAAGTAAATAATCTCGTTTGGATAGCTGACTTATAAGCAAATAAACAAATAAACCACAAGTTACCCAAACAAACTTGTTAAAATGGAATTTGACTTATTTACTAATAAAAAAATAAATCAATGAGTAAGTAAGTAAAGTCCACCCAAACGGGCCTATAAACAATTTAGACTAAATTAGGTGGAGAAAACAATTAATTCATCAATTTAATTTTGGCAAATTTAGGAGCAAACGCAACAATATGGATCATTGGTCAATTAATTAATCTGGCTCTAATTTTACATAAATTAACAAAAACTACAATATATCTGTTGATTTGGAGGAAGTTAGAGAGGCCTTAGAGCAAAAAAAAAATGTAAAAAATTTCTACAAAGAAAAAGAATGGAGGAGGAAAGTTTGAAAAAAAGTTAGTATTATAATAAATTTATTATTAAAATAATCTCAATCATTAAACCGTTATGCTAATTGAAATAAACGTCTTATCAGCAGTTGCAAAATATATTATAAGTTTTATTCAGATCTAAAAAAATGAATTGTACTAATTATAGCTCACTAAATAATAGATAAATATTAAACTCTTATTGATTAAAATGAAATTTATTTGTCAAAATTTAGACTATTCACGATCACGATGATTAGCTTTTTCAATTAAGGGTCAAGTGCGGGCCAATACGTTTATTGAAATTTTAAAAATTAAAAATTTATTTTTATATATTTTAATAATTTATAATCTTACCCCCTCTAAAATTATTCATTTTGCTTATTTTAATTTTTACTTATTTTTTCTCTTATTTGAAAATAAAATTTACCATTAATTTTTTTATTACATACTAATTATTTTCAATTATTAGCATCAGTCTAGATCCCGAAAGAGTTGATAATAAAAAATTAATCTACCTTGCCAAAATTTGTCCAAACTTTATAATATTAAACATGAGTAATTTTTAATTTACTCGATAATTTTATTATGTATGTATATTCTAGTTTTAAATTTTTATAGATTTGAGATCAAATCGCGAGTTTGCTCGATAATCCTTAAATATAGACTTTTAATTTAGACATTTAATTTACCATTTGGGCCAATCAATTTATAAAATTTTTAACTAACACTTTAATTTTATTATATTTTATTGTACATATACCTCAATTCATCCGTATAATTTATGGAAAAAAAAATACTTTCTTCACCATCCATCAAACAACTTTTATTGCAGTACAATGCAAACTCTGCAAATTCTCCACCAAATCAAACGTAAGCATGGAGGTCCTTTGCTTCCTCGGCGGCGGCGGCCGATCCAAATCCTTCGCCTCGACGATCGCCGCCGGTGGAAGCGGCGGCGGCGGCGGCGGTTGCGTCTGCAGCACGCATTGGCCGAACCACTTGGCCTGCATGTACTTGTTCTTCCTCCATGGCGGCAAGTGCATCTTCTTCTCCCTCATGCACTTCTTGGCGGCGGAGCACAGGATCTTGATTAGGGTTTTTAGTCGCTCGGGTTTTCCGACGAAGGCTTCCGGCAGCCGGCAAATCAAGCGGGTGTAGTCTTCGCTGGCTCTGGCCATCTCGAATTCGGCGCGGAATTTGAGCTCGATCACCACCCTCCTCGTCTCTCCTTTCTTTGAACTTGAATTCTCCGTCACTTCCAGATAGGTGTGCTCCCCTAACAGAAACCAGAACTCAAGTTCTATCAGATTAATGCTGGGCATTTTGTTCAAAGGGATATATATATATATATATATATATATATATATCTTATTATATTTTGAAAGATAAAACTTTACCTTTTTGGCGTTTTTTATTATAAAAAATGTCTACAATGACCTCGTTTAGCCAACTTTAAATCCGCTTAAAATTGATTTTTTACTTTTTTACTTTAAAATTTAAAAAATTAAAAAATTTTGTTTTTCAATTTAAAAGCTTTTAGCATTTTTACTTTTTATGTAAATTATTTTTTATATTTTTAAAAAATATCATAATTTTTATTATACATATTTATTTCTTATAAAAATTATATTTTTAAAATCTACTCATCAAAATTTATGAAACAAAATCTATATTAAATATAAAATTATTTAAAAATAAATTTTAAAAAATTATGACAATTTTAAACAAATTTTTTTTACCTTTTAACATAAAATCACTTTAAGTCTTTGGTTGAATGGCGATCTCATACTTCTCCTAAACATATTTTTTTTTTGACTTAAAATAATTTAAAGCCAAAAAAATTCGCTTAAAGCCGGTTGACAAATAAGTACCTATGTCTTTATTTACTTCCATAAGCCAAATTTTATTTTATTTAATTCGTCTTTAGTAATTTTATTTTTTATTTTTTATTTTTTGATTAATTTTTATTTTTAGTACATCTCATCATGATTTGAAAAAATAAAATAAAATAAAATAAAAATAAACAAAAACTAAAAAATTTACCCCCAACGGGACCTATTTTATACCTGACGGGATATCTGGTGAGTTCCTCCACTTGGACTTGGCAATGTTACAAATATAGCCTGCACTTCGAAGCCGACCGGAAATTTCTCTTTGCATACAGTTCCGGCAACCGTCCGCCACCGATCTCCGGCAAAGACAGCCAATCCCCTCCGAGTTCATCTCCTTCAGAGCATCTTTCGTAGCCTGCCTGATTTTTGATTCAAAAGAGCTACTCCTACGCAAAGTTGCCTGCAAAAAATACCATCAATATTTATGCATGCTTGGGTCAGATTAATTAATTAATAGGTAAATTACACTCGACCTCCCATGAGGTTTTGGTTAAATACAATCAATTTTAATCTTTTAGGTAATTAATTTAATGGCCATTTGTGTCATTAAATTTGTTTCTATTTTGTCCCCAGCAACCATCAAATCTATTTTTTTTTTTTTAATAAAGTTTATAAAATAATAATTTTTCGGTTTGAATACTGGCGATCGAAGCCGTTCACTAGCTGCATTAGATCGTCAAAAGGATAGTGAACGTTGTCGATCATTCTATTCTCATTTTACCCCTTAACTCAGAAATTTGTTTCTTTTTTTTTTTTATTTTTTTATAAAATTTATACAACGATAATATTTTGGTTTCAATTTTTCAGAGTAATTTACCGGCGATCGAAACTGTTCACTAGTAGCATTAGATCGTCAAAAGGATAGTAAATATTATCGATCGAGAAATAATTTATATCTTATAATTAATTGTGAGTGTAATAACTCAAAAAAAAAAAACAAAAGAAAGAAAGAAAGAGGAAGAACGGTGCTGCAACTCCCCCCAACTGCTGCACCTCTCGCGAACCCACACCCACGCCATCGCCACCTCTGTTCCTGGTCACCGCCACCGCTGCCATCGACCCTGTCTCTTTCTCTCTCTTTCGATTTTCTCTCTCTCTGTCTATATATATGTATATATGTATATATGTAGTGAGATTACCGAGAGAGAGAGAGTTAACAGACAGATAGAGAGAGAGTTAACAGAGAGACGGTGAGAGATATATCGAGAGAGAGAAGGAGATGAGGTGGCCGGAGACGGGCGAGAAGGCGGCGAGGGGCCGCGGCGAGATTGCCGGTGGTGGTGATGGTCGACGTGGACGGCAGTCGGAGGTGGCCGATAGTGAGTGTATCAGAGGCGTCGGGTGGAGGGGACTGTGGTTTTTGACTGTATATATATATGTATATAATATATAATATTTATAAATATATGAAGGTATTTTGGTTATTTAATTTTTTCGTTAACGCCGTTAGCATGTAAGGAAGGTCAGTATAATTTGTTCAAAAAAATAAAATTAACTGTATTTAATTAAAATTTTAAAAAATATCAATATAATTTATCGTTAATTAATAGATCACAAAAAATTCAAAATCAAAATAAATATACGAAGTTGTGACATATGTTAAAAATAAGAGAAATAGTTATTCAGATCTTAAAAATAAATTATGTGGAGTCACAATTAACCCATTAAAACAAATATTTTAGTAGAAGTCAACTAAAAATTAACTAGTCAACCCAAAAGATACGGGGTAAAAGAAATATACAACTTCAAATAAAACTTTGTAGAAAAAAAAAAGTTGAAAATGTTGTAAATTTGGATAGTTTTTTGAATAATACAATTTTAGAGGAAATTCGTTTGGAATAATTTCTTATTTATTTATTTAGTTTTATTTTATTATTTTATTATTTTATTAAATTATTATACATTTTGAGACGAGTCGAAAAAATAAAATTTTTTAATTAAAATATAAAAAAAAATTCAAAAAAAATAATAAAAATAAACAAATAAACTAAAATTTATGTTACTTATCTTTTGTCTTTAAAAAATTATTTTCATTTTTTCATCACATTTTTTATTATTTTTATTCATCTTACCAAGACAGACATAAAAAACTAAAAACATCTCATAAATAAATAAAAAAATAGAAGTTCTAAAAATACAAATATAAGCAAATAATTTTGAGTTTAGCCCAAGTGCTTCACATCAAATATATATATGTATATATATATATATATATATATCATGTTTTTGATTAAAAAAATAATCCTTAATTTTAAATAGGAAGTGCACCTGGAGAAGCTTCTCCTGAGACTCCCAAAAGGCCTTATTCTCCTCAACATTGCAAGAACTCTCATCTTCATCCTCCCCCTCCTCAACGCATTCCCCACAGTCAAATCCATCCCCGGGGTTGCACGAGGTCTCCGGCGACTCTCCGCTTTCCTCCAAAAACCCAAAAATCATGAGACCCGCGCTTTCGAACTCACCGGCGAACTTCTCGACGCCGCCCGAGTTCCGGCGACCCACATGAAGTTTCGCCGCTGTTTGGTCGGAGTACTTGTCGGCATCGCCGGAGCTCCGGCAACCAATCGGAATTCTCGCCGCTGTTCCGACCATGGGGCTGTTATTTGTATCCGGCCAGTAACTCACCAGTCCACCTCGTTTGGTCTAATGTTTGAGGTCGGAGATTTTATATTGAGATTCGGATAGGAGATTGGGACCCACAGACACAGGAGGCCGAACCTATTCGCCGCGCACATTTTACTGGTGAAGTTATTCATGGGCAGGAAACAGTCTGAAAATTAGTGTATAATAAAAATTATAATTTTTTAAAAAATATAAAAATATTTTTAATTAATAAGAAAAAATTAAAAAATTAAAAATCAATAAGTAAAAATATAAAAAAATTGAGATTGACAAGCGTTGTTAAAAGTTTATTTGGATTTTATGCCAAAAAGTTTTAATTTCGACTTAAAATTAAAAGTCAAACGAGATTCAGTGCCTGGATGTCTGAAAAGCATTACTTTTAAGTTGTTTAACATTTTTAGATAAATGAGGAATAAAAAAAGTTGGGTACTTAGGATAATTTTTTTATTGTAACTTTTTTATTTTGTTTTATTTTTTATTAAAATATTTAATTTTTTTTTTTTAAGTTATAGTTTTTTTTAGATATTGACACTTTTTTCTTAATTTTTCTAAAGAAAGTTGATTTTTTAAATTTAAAGTATTATAATAATTTTAGTTCAAAAAAAAGTTAGAGACTTAGGAGGTTTGAACGTGTATAAATTTTTTTTCCTTTAATTATGAGATGACAAAAAAATTAGTTGATTTTTTTGTAAAAAACCAAATAGTATGGCCTAAAAACTGTTTTTTTGGCAAAAAAAATAAGGCCGGCTTTTTAGTGAAACCAGTGAGAGCCTTATGTCATTAAGCAGAAATTATAAGTGTTTGTTAAAATTATAAACTTATGGCATCATATAATAAGGTTTGTATTTTTTAATTTAAAATTAAAAAATAAAAATAAAAACTATAAACATACTTATTTAAATAAATATTTTACTAAATTATAAGTTAAAAAGTTAAAAATTAAGTTAAAATAATCCCGCTTTACGCTGTACACTTTTACTTTTACTTTTACTGTTTGTATTTTAATCTCTCGGCAATTATTCCTTTCTTACGTGCCACATGTCTTCCACTACATAAATAAAAAAATATATAATATTTAGAGATTTCATTATCCAATTTGAAATTCAAATTAAAAGTGGGATGCTTTTTTATTTTGTCGGAAAGTATTCCTTTTCTATGTACCACATGTCTTCTACTATATAAATGAGAATATAATATTCAGAGAGCTCATAATGCCATTTAAAATTCAAATTAAAGATGGGAGGAAGATTTCACACTTTACACTATAAGGTACTTTTTACTGTTTGTTTTTTACTTTGTCGGTGCCACATGTTTTTCACTACATAATAATGAATATAATATCCAACGACATAATTATTATTCTGTGGGTCCCACCTACTTTATGACGTCACCCACGTGATTTTGTGGGACCAAATCGCGCGCCGTTAATCGTAGTATTATAAAGTTTTGCCCCTCTAAAAAAGACACAAATGCCCCTCTGGGGCACTTTAAAACCGCTTTGTCTCAATCTTCTCAGCAAAACCTTGTCAAGAAAAGAGTTTCAAGGTGAGAAACTTCCGTATAATATGGTCAAAACTCCAATTTCTTTCAGAATTCAAGGCAAATTACTCTTCCTAATCTATCTTAAGTGCAATTTAATTGCACAATTTGTACTAGATCACATCATGTCACTCTTCCTACTATACAACCCTACCTACATAAGGATTACTACAGAAACCCACCAGGACGATGAGCCCCACCTCCACATCCTTCTGCAAATGGTGAAAAGGTTCAACACAACAACTCATGCATACTACGATATCAAAGACCCACTAGTGGTGAATAAGTCTTTCCATCCAAACATACAAGTACAACGCTCTGATGCTCACGTTGCAGTTTATATAGTAAAGGAAGAAAATTTCATTGACAAGAGAGTTCTCAAGGCAACCAGGCGTAGTCCAAAAAAGAATAGAGATACCATCTGGACAGCCATCCTCAATGAATTCACTTCAAAATCTGACTTCTTATGCATAGTACAATCTCAACAACCATTTATATGGGCCACCCAACTACGTAACTTGGAATACGCAGCCAACCAACAATGGCCAGAGCCCCCGGCTGTCTACACACCAAAGTGGACATCTTTCCCTATTGTCCCACAGACCACAAGGGACTGGACTGACAAAAATATCTTATACGTAAATAGAAATTTACTCCACTTATACTTCAACAACCAACAACATATACAAGACGTTCACCACATGCACCAAGAAATCATTGAACATATTCAAAATATAATAATTTTAGAAACTGCGGACCCTAACGTGTTAATATTTTCAGGAACAGGAGATGAAACTTGACTGCCCCTTAAGCTTAATCATTAAAGGACTGTCTAAATCATGGATGACTTTATGGGTAAGGAGTTTAGGATTACATAACTATTTTTGTAGTAGAGTGAATTTTACCTCCTATAATTCACACGCATTATATAATGTTATAGATGATGATGAAAACGATAAAATTTTAACGCTATCATGCGACGGAGATGAAAACTAATATATTAAGATGAAATTAAAACTAAATTCACTACATTTATTTAATCATATCTACATTTGGTAACTTCTTTGGGACCCCATAAATCCCATGTGAACTAATATTTACATCATTCACAGCTACATCCTCCGTGGTGAACTGCACAATGCATTCTTCTTGGAGAATTACTATGTTATAGGCTCTAATAACTCCTCGACGCATTCCATCTCGTATGACTGTCATGCAGTTCTGGTATGAGTCTACGTAATACCCTTCATCATCATGGTTACTTTCAGTAGTGTAGGTAATATCTTGTATTACCCTATAGAGCAGAGACCCTTTTAACACCACGAGTTCATAGTCTACTCTATCCAACAGCTGGCTGAAGAATACTCTAAACCTGGAAGCATCCATCATCATTATCCACTTGTACATCTCACGTCTAGGACCTGAGATGATTTCTCCCAAGATTTTCTCCTTCCGAAAAAAGAAGTATTCATGTGCATTCTCCACATAATGTTGAAAATATTTCTTCTTAATTTCACAACGGATATCTATAAGCAAATTATAAAAAAAATCTCTCCAAATTGAGAATCCATTTTTATCTGACACTCCTCTCAACTTCCATCTATTTATATTAATTAAGGACACCTATTAACGGGTCACATATGAATATCTTCATTATCAAATTAATATATGTCACATTTATAATATTTGCTTTATTAAAATAATATATTTCCTTCATTTTAACTACAGAATCCTAGATTAATAGTGAAAAATATACAATATTGGATACCATCTAAATCATAAACACCATATGGGAAAAAGCAAGATACCTAAATAGGACACCTACCAAAATCTGTAGATTGTAAAAAATATTTCTTTTTGAGAAGAACAGTTCATAGATTATTATATTTAAATATATATAGTATCATGCGTATCAGAAAAGCTTTCCCTTTTATACAATTCAAAAATGTGAAGTGAGTCTCATATTTTTTACTTTACATTGCACACTTTTACTTTTACTGTTTGTTTTTTAATCTCTTTGTAAGTATTCCTTTCATATGTGCTACATGTCTTCTACTACATAAATGAAAATATATAATATTCAAAGACCTCATTATTCCATTTGAAATTCAAATTAAAAGTGGGATGCTTTTTTATTTTGTCAAAAAGTATTCATTTCTTATGTGCAACATGTCTTCCATTACATAAATGGGAATATAATATTTAGAGATCTCATAATTCCAGTTGAAATTTAAATTAAAGGTAGGAGGAAGATTCCCCACTTTACACTGTAGGCTACATTTTACTGTTTGTTTTTTACTTTATCGGTGCCACATGTCTTCCACTACATAAAACTGAATATTATATTCAACGACATAATCATTATCTTGTGGGTCCTACCTATTTTATGACGTCACTCACGTGGCTTTGTGAGACCAAACCACGCACTTAACGACGCTCGAGGGGCAAAATCGTAATATTATAAGGTTTTATCCCCTAAAAAAGACACAAATGCCCCTTTGGGGCACTTTAAAAATCGCGTCTTCCCAATCTTCTCAGCAAAACCTTGTCAAGAAAAGGGTTTCAAGGTAAGAAACTTCCGTACAATATGGCTAGAACACCCATTTCTTTCAAAGTTCAAGACAAATCACTCTTCTTAACATATCCTAAGTGTAATTTGATTGCAAAATTTGTACTATATCATATCTGGTCACTCTTCCTACCATACAACCCTACCTATATAAGGGTTGCTACAGAAACCCACCAGGATGATGAGCTTTACCTCCATATCTTTCTATAAACAGAGAAGAGGTTCAACATAACAACTCATGCACACTACAATATCAAAGACCCACAAGTGGTGAATAAGTCTTTTCATCCAAACATACAAGTACCGCGTTTTGATACTCAAGTGGCAGACTATATAGCAGAGGAAGAAAATTTTATTGACGGGAGAGTTCTCAAGGCAACCAAGCGTAGTCCAAAAAAGAATAGAGATGCCATCTGGATAGCCATCCTCAATGAATCCACTTTAAAATTTGACTTCTTATGCAGAGTACAATCTCAACAACCATTTATATAGACCACCCAACTACGTAATTTAGAATACGCAACCAATCAACAATTGTTAGAGCCCCCGGCTATCTACACACCAAAGTAGATATCTTTCCCTAAAATAAATTGCATGTTAGCATAATTTCGTATTATTAAAAAAAATACATATCAGGTACGTATTAATTTTTTGTCTAGAAAAGTTAATGAGACCTATAAATTTGATTAAAGTCAATTAAAAAAGTGCAACGAATATAGTAAGATACCTTGACAAAGAATAAGAGAAAGACTTTCAGGTAAAAATACCACAAATCTCCGCTCAAAAAAATATTATTAAAATATATAAAACAATATAACAAATAAATGGTAAATCTTATCACCATAAATTACATATCATTGTCTTTTTTTTTCCCTATACATATATAAAGAGGGAGTTTTAGAAATTTTGGTCCCTATTTTTTTGTTTTGATCTCATAAGCAAAGGCCTTGGCCAAATCTCAAACCTTTGGGTTCAGTTCAAAGTTAGTAATGTAAATTTTAATATATTTATTTTAAATAAAATAAATAGTTCATTCTTAAAATTATGCCCACTACTAAAATAAGATATTATAAGACACTATATCTATAAAATTTCAATCTTTAATTTTTTATATTAATGATCTTTTCAATGTGTTCTAAAAGATAAACGTGTCTGATCGGCGAGATGAGTTTAAGATAAGCCTATAAAAATTAGAATTTAAGGTAAATAGATGTTTTCTGCTATGGATTATGAATGTTTTTCTCTGCCATTAATGAATGTTTTTTACTATATTTATACTAATTATAGTTTTTTGATTTCTCTTTGTGTTTTTTATTTTCTTTGTTCTTTTTGTGTGGTTTATATTTTTATTGTATTTAACATTAAATTGTACAGTGATTTTTTTGGATATTTTTGCTTATCTATTTTTTTTTAGTTTTATGGTTTTAAGTGTATTAATAATATATATTTAGTTTATTTTGAAGTAATTTAAAATATAAATATAAATAAAAGAGTTGAAAAAGAAACAATTCTTATAAATGAAAGATTAATTATGAATGTAATTAATTCTTTTATTCTTATTTCTTCGATCTCTTTATTTATTAATTATGGTTTGTCTTCCTTTTCATACCAATTATAAACCAAACACACAATAACACTATTATTTCATATATAACTTTTTTAAATAAAATAATTCTTAACAATAATATTTACTTACAATAAATTAAAAACACTTATTTTTATTTTATTTAATTTTTCAACTCACATTCATAGTTATTAAATAAAGTATTATAATACCGCTGTTGGCCGTTCGACAATCTCAAAAGTATTGGATGAACCCATTGTATCATTTGAGTAATTATTCCGTGATTTCAAAGTATTATGTGACAATTTCACGTAATATTCTATCTAATATGATAGTGATAGATTTTATGGTAAAAAAATAATGACTCGTCTTTATTGAATAATTAAAAGACAAAAATAATTTATATGCTATAAGTTATAATTATTTATTTATTAAGAATATCAAATAATATTGTCTATGGCTATGTTTGGGTGGTTGACTTATTAGTTTATTTGCTTATTAACAAATAAGTCAAAATACAAATAAGCCATGTTATTTGCTTATTTGACTTATAAATTATTTCGCTTGATTTATAAGTCAGTTTATTTAATTTATTTTGATTTATTTAGTTACTTAAACGAATTTATTTAACTTATTTTTTTATTTTTAAATTATTTAATTATTTAAACAACATAACTTATTTTTTAATTTATAAATTAAATAAATCATAAGTCATGACCAAAACAGGGCTATATCATTCTTGGACAGTACCTAATATTTTCGTTATCATCTTAGCTTACGTGGCATGTATCATCATTGGATGACAACCAAAAAAACGTGTTTTTTTCCCCTTCGGATGATGCTGAATGATTGATTACCTTGGTTCCATGTCAGCATGACCAATGGTCTTAGGGTTGTAGAATTTTATACGTATATATATATTTTTTGGATATGCACACGATTATTCTAATGTTTTTCATTATTTATTATAATTAAATTGATGCAATTACAAGCATTAGAAATCACCTATGCTTATCTAAAAGTTTAGGGTGGGGCCACATATAGGACAAAAAACATTTAGGAAGGTCGATCTTTCTGGCGTCGTTGGATTAGATCTAAGAATATACAAAATTTAAAATAAAATGTGAAAAAATATCAAACCCCCATAACTAAACAATATTAATATTAATTTATAAAAAAAATTAATATAGTAATTAAGATTTTATTTCTTTCCACGAAAAATATTTGTTAACCAAATAATTGTGAATAATTATTTTATAAAAAAATCACTATTTTTTTATTTTTTAATATATATTTAATATTTTAAAAATATTTTATGATTAAGAAAAAGTCATAGAAATTTCAAATGTATGTTACTGATAGGTGCATTTCTAACCCTACCATGTGTTCCATACAGAGTTTGGAATGCTAGAAGTGGTGAAAAATAGCCCCGGGACCTCCGCAGAGAGCAGAGAAATTGATAACATGTTTTGATTGATCAAGCGGTCTGGGTGTAGCAATAGTTTTTTTGTGTGCAGCGACTAGGGTTTGTCTTTACCTGGGTTACTTTATATATAAGAGTTTTATATTCTATGAAAACCCAAGAACGATTTTAACGTGATTGTAGAAGTCTAATACTCAGAGAGACTTAGTTTAAAGGCTAGAGAGATTTTAGAGAGATGATGAAACGCTCAAGTTGAAGTTATAGAGATTATAAGGCTGAGAGATTGACTTATAATTCTTAATTCGGTTTATAGTAGATTAATTTTCTCTCTCTTGCAGAGCTAAGTAGTTAGCTGAATCATGTATATTGTCTTATTTCTTCTGATTGTTCTTGTTCACTATTTAATTTGTGTGAATCGTAACCTACGTTCTTATTTTTGCTGCATAGGGGATTCGTGTGTTCTAAAAATCCCGACAATTTGTATCAGAGCGGAGTTAAAGGCTTAATCGCAAGATTGTAGTAGAGATGAGGAACATTAGGTATGAAGTCGAGAATTTATCGGCAAAAAAAATTTCTCTTTGTGGCAGAGACAGATGAAGAATTTGTTGATCAAACAAGGTATCTCGAAGGCAAAGAAGCCAGAGAAGATGACCGATGACGATTGGGTGACGCAAGGGCTGGGAGTTTGATTTAATAAAACTTGGGAGATGATGTTATTCACAACGTGTTTGATGTAGAGACAGCACATGAGATCTGGCATAAACTGGAAGGTCTCTACATGAAGAATAATATAGCCAATAAGGTGTACGTAAAGAAGCAATTATATGGACTGTAAATGAGGAAAGGTATAAACTTTTTGGAACATCTCAACGTGTTTAATATGCATATCACACAGTTATTTGGATTTAGAGTAAAGGTTGATGATAAGATTAAGGTGATACTTTTATTGACATCATTTTTAACATCATATAATCATCTGGTGACAACGCTGATGTACGAAAAAAACACTCTAGAACTTGAAGAGGCCAACGATACTCTTTTGTCATATGAGAAGATGAAAAGGAATAGTGAATCAGATGCAGATGGACTACTTTTAGCTTAGTCTGAGTCAAGCAAGGGAATGAGTAATCCACTGAGGAGGGTTCTAATAAAGAGGGATCTTAGTCAAAGTCACATGCAATGAAGAACGTAGAATGCTTTTATTGCCACAAAACTGATCATTTTAAGAGTCAGTGCCAGAATTGAGGCAACATTTGGAGGAAAAGCAGAATGAAAAAGCGTCTACAGAATCTGTCAGTTTTGCCGAGAAATCGTCAAACGGTGTGGTAGACGGAGATGCACTTTCAATTTTTTCGCTTTTGATTTTCTGTCAAAGTGATGAATATTAGATTTAAATTACTTATATCATATGTATCTAACAAAAGAATGACTTGACACATATAAGCCCTACAACAGTGGTACAATTTTAATGAGGAATGACATAGCGTGTCAAGTCATTGAAATAGGTACAGTCAAGATCAAAATGTTTGACGGGATTGTAAGAGTTTTAAGGAATGTGATACATGTTCCAAGATTGAAGAAAATTTTGATTTTTTTAGGAATATTTAATTCTTTGAGTTGTAGGTACACAGCAATGGGTGAAGCGATAAGGATTAGCAGAAGAACTATGGCTATTTGAAAGGATAAAAAATCCAAAATCTCTATAAATTGGTAGGAAATACGATGGTAGGTGGAGATACTACTACCACACAAATAGAGTTCAGTATGGATGACGCAAACCACGTCTATTTGAGGTTTGGTCACACTAACAAGCAGAGTATGTCGGAAAGTCAGAAGAATAGTGCAGCAGTTAAGGTGGAGCTCGGTCAAACCAGTTCACCCAAAAAATTAGGTGATAGTGGTTCAAGTCAACAGCAGCAATAACAGTGCAATGAGAATCTTTTGTCATACTAGAAGGGTACAAGAAAATCAGTAAAAGATTAAAAGTACGTAGCAATGTCAAAGAAGGTAGAGTTACCATAAAAGACTGAGAATTTGAAATTTGAAAAACTTACTAAGAATAAGAAGACTGTTGACTGTAAGAGGGTTAAATTCAAGTACGGCTTGAATTTGGTCCAAGTTTATCTAGTTTCATATCAGAGAGGGTGGAGCATCCATACCTATGAAAGGAATGTAATTCGAGACAGCAGACTGATCTTCAAAAGATGATTTAGAAATTCGAGCCAAGGTAAAGATTGTTCGGATTATGTCTCAAATTTTGGTATACAAGGTTGGTAGGACACTCAGATAGAGTTTGGAATGCTGAAAAGGGTGAAAAATAACTCCAGAATCTCTGTAAAGAGCAGAGAAATCGAGAACAAATTTTGACCAATCGAGTGGTATGGGTAGAGCAACAATTTTTCTGTGCATCGGCTAAGGCTTGTTTTGACCTAGGTTACTTCATATGTAAGGGTTTTATGGTCTATGAAAACCCAAGAATGATCTTAGAGTGATTGCAAAGCATCTAATACTCAGAGAGACTCAATTCAAAGATTAGAGAGACGGTGAGAGGCTCAAGTTGAAGCCATATGGATTTTGAGGGTGAGATATTGACTTATAATCCTTGATTCAGTTTATAGTGGAGTGATTTCTTCTCTCCCGTGGAGGTATGCAGCCAATCAAACCACGTATATTATCTTGTTTCTTCTGTTTGTTCTTATTCTCTATTTGATTTGTGTGGAACATAGCTTACATTCCTATTTTAGCTGCATTATTTGTGTGTTTTGAAAATCCCAACACCACGGTCTAAAGAGCGTGGCTGAAAAGAATAATTGATCAATCAGTCGAATTAATCAGTTAGGTAAGCCTAAGCAGGTAAACAAGTTCTGTAAAGAGAAATCGATGGCGTCTACAGGGAAAGGTATTCGGTCTGGAGAACTCACTCGTGTTATGTTGACTGAGCGTGCACTACTCGCCTTAACCTCATTTTTTTATCATTATCTACGCCTTAAATTGCGCCATAAGAATCATTCAATGAAGTTCAAGGAATTGACATCAATCCCTCTTCTCCCCCCCCCCTCCCAACAAGCTCCACAAACTTTGCTTGACTATGCACATAAAAAAGAAGTCGTTACCTTTTAAAGGCATGTACAAAAAATCTCTTAATGAGGCTTCGATTGTTTCAATGAAAAATATTTTTTGAAAAATATTTTTTGCATTTTCTGGTGTTATGACGAGAATTAAAAATCAACGAAAAATATTTTTTAATTCAATGAAAAATAAGTTGATTTTAATGGAAAACGTTTTTTACTTTGGGGTCCAAGAGTCAGGGTCCTAGGGGTCTAGGGTTGTCAGGGTCCTAAGTTCCTAGGGATCACGGGGTCTGGGGTCCTAGGGATCTCGGGGTCTTAGGGACCCAAGGATCCCAGGGTTGTAGGATCGAGACGGTTAGAAGGTCCAGGGCTCTGGGACTTGAGGATCCGGGTTCTCAGGGGTCTTGGGGGCTCCATGGATTTCGAGATCTGGGGTCCCGGGGGTCTCGAAGTCTGGGTTCCCAAGAGTATTGGGTGTTTTGGAGGTTTTGGGGTCCTAGGGTTCGGGGTCCCAAGTTCTAGGGTCTTGGGGTTCGGGTTCTCGGGGGTCCTAGGGGTTCCAGGGTTCTTGAGGTTAGGGGGTTTAAAGGGTCCAAGGTCCCAGGTGTTCATGGTTTGAAAGTCCCGAGGGTCTCGAGGTCCGAGGACACGGGGACCTGGGACCTGGGGTTCTAGGGGTTGGGGGTCTTAGGGGATTCGGCATTCTCGGTCCAAGGGTCTCAGAGTGTCGAGGGTTTGGGGGTATAAGGGCCTAGGGTCCTGAAGGTTCGAGGTCCCAAGGCTCCTAGGGTTTGAGGCTGTAGGCTCTAGGGTCCCGAGGTTTGGGTTCCCATGGATCTTGGGGTCTAGGGTCCCAGGGATCCAAGGCCACAGGGGTTTAAGGTCCCGTGGTGCCGGGGTCTTAAGTGTTTTTGGGGTCTAAGGTCCCGGGGGTCCTAGTTCTTGGGTGTTTTGGGGTCCTGAGGTTCAGGACTCTAGGCTCCGGGGTCCCAGGGTCTGGGTATTCGGGGGTCTTGGGAGTTCAAGGGATCTCAGGGTTTGGGCTCTAAGGGTCTAAGGTCTTAGGGATCCGAGGTCTCGAGGTCTCGAGGTCTTGGGGTTCCGAGGGCTTGGATTCTTAGGTGTCCGTAGTTCTAGAAGTCCAGGGATCCAAAGGTCCGAGGTTTCGAGGTCATGGGGGTGTGGGGTCATAGGGGTCTCGGGGTTCTAGGGGCCCAAAGTCTAGAGGTTTTGGGGTGCTGAGGGAGGATCTGGGATCCCATCGTCCTAGGGATATTAGGTTTTCGATAATTGTCTAATTATTTTTTCAATAATTTCGTTTTTTATATCTTATATTACTTAATAGAATGTGACAGTGGGATTGTCCAATTATAAAATTTTAAAAATTATGAGTTATGAAATATTAATAATTTTTATAAAAAATAATAAAAATATTTTTTAAAAAATATTTCATATTATAACCAAATACAAAAAATTCAATCTATTTTTCAAAAAATATTTTTTATAAAAAATATTATCAACCCAAACAAAACGACTGAGTTAATTGGAAAAGAAAATTTTGGTACTCTATTCTTTAAGTCTAGAGAATTCTTAGCTGACACTGTACATGTGTCAAGAGTTTTTTGCCCTTTTTAGGTCCTCAAGGAAGAACTCAATTACTGGGAAAGCTCGAATTTCGGTATCAACAGGTTTGATTTTAACACTTAATCTTAGCCTCCAAAAGTGAGATATACAGTGCGTCGTACAATTATTTGTATCATTGTCATTGAGCTAGTCAAATTCACTAATTTAAACACATAGAAAAATAAAAAGGGTAAATTATAGTGATCTCCAATAAAATTTAATAAAATATCAATTACCACCTCTGTGATTTTTGAAATGTCATTAACCTCCCGTCTGATTTAAGTTTTGCATCAAATTAGTCAAACCATTAAATTTTTGTTCAGCTGTGCCTTGTTTAGCGTATTTTTTGAATAAATTTTTATGATTAAATTCGTTCATTATGTAGAACTCGTCGAATTTGTTTATTATAAACATAATAAACAAATTCAGATTCATCTGATATCTGTAACTAAGTGATTGAATAATATTTGTTTAACAATATTTTTTAAAATTATAATATTTATTTATTTATTTATAAAA
>JAULJZ010167801.1:0-25087 GCA_032270985.1 Heliamphora pulchella
TTTTAGAAATCACTGGTAGGTATCTGTGTTCCACTGATAGTCTTACTCATAATTTCTTCCTAGATCGCTACTGTAGCCCTATATATATATATATATATATATATATATATATATATATATGCAGGTAGGCTGAATCAGTTTTAAATCATGATATCATATTTTGTCTATCAAGACTAAAGATATCTGGGTTTTGCCGGTACGAGTTATCGATAGTCTATAACCCACACTACGTTCGAGGAATGCGTAAGAAAATACATTAGAAGATCTGACAACAGTTTCAACTTGGAATCAAATCGTAGTTGAACAATCAATCGACAAAAGGTATTCTTCTTAATTAACTTTGGTTGCACAGATTTTATTTTGATCGTTCGTCATCAAAAGTTTTATTTAGATCCTGTTTTGGCGTTTACCTGTCTAGTTAATTTTTTTATCAAAAATCATTTACAAAAACAATGATCTTTGTAGAATTGTCTCTAACAGATGTTGTCTCTAGATCTTTAATATAACTTGTATCACGTATCGCTATACAAGTTATATCAAAGAGGGCCAACTGTATACACCCCAATTTGACCCCGTCAATCTTAGGTTGATCCAGGTGAATTCGATGATGAAAACAAGTAGAATGGTGCTTTTGAACAATCCTCGGGAATTGATCCAAGCTCACTAATTTGAACCCAATGATCAAAACCTTCAAACTAGTGAAATCACCTTGAACCGCTAACTTTGAACTATGGGACCGCCAACTTTGATTGTGGCAATCTGCATAAGAACCTCTTGGAAACCCCAGCCAAGGTGGTGACTGCCACATTTGAATCATGGGGTTGCCAACTTCATTGTGGTGACTGCCAAAAGAAATCCTTGGAAACTTCATTTTTTAGCGATCGCCCACTCCATATCTGGCGACCGCCAACTCTAAATGGTCTGACGTGTCCCAAAACGTGCTAGCATCTCATTGATTGATGAATTCTATAAATACCGTACCCCTGATATGTTTTTCAAGACAAAATTTGGAGTGAGAGGTACTCTACCGTAGTACCGAGAGAGTACGAGCCTTAATACCGACACCCTGCAGAAGCATCGAGAGACTGGCCACTAATATCGAAACTCTGCTTGACCCTGACTCACCTACACTTGGATTGGATTATTGCTTGAGGATTGGACTACCGATCACTATTCTTCGACTTGAGGATTCACTTGCGATCTAGGTATTCTATTTGGATCCCCAGTCTTTCTATCTCCATTTCCTTTCTTTTGGAGTGAGTGGGTTAGTTTCAACCTTTTTATCATGCGCACCTTACTCCTCATGTTGTTTACGTAGTTGATTCAGTTATCTCATTTTGTTTGATTTAAACGTGAGCACTTAGTTAATTGTGATAAGCATGTTTAGATTAATTAAGTTTACTTAAATTCATGTTATAAAAAAATAAACTTTAATTTTACTTTATTCAAATAACACATTCACACTTAGCACATTGTCATTCTTAAATTCATCAAAGTAGTGCCAACATATTCGGCAATTGGTATTTATAATGTCGTGATTGTCACATTTAGTGCACTTACATTCATATGGTTATAATTATCAATATTATAATCGTATTTTATATTTCTTAGTTAAATGACTATTATGTCACTATATAATAGTCGTTGTTTTCATTCGTTATGTTAATTTAATTGCCTTTTAATAATATTTCTTTTATTTTTCTTTTATTTTGTTTAACATCAAAATCCACAAAATCTCTTAATTTTAGTTTGGCTCCCCTTTAAGTAGTATTTCTTTCACTTTTCTTTTATTTTGTCCGGTTTAAACTTATAGGTTTCTTTTTTTTTCTTTTGTTATAATTCTAATCCTTCGATTTTAGTTTAGTAGCATTTTCTTTTATCTTCCTCAAAAACCTTTTAATTTTGGTTTAATCTTCTTTTTATAAATTCTCTTTTGTTCTCTTTTCATTTGATTAAGTCTTTGAGCATTCTTTTGTATAGAGAAAAACATAAAATTCCTGTTATTAGTTTAATAATTTTTCATTATTTTCTTTATTATTATGCTTTTAATATAGAATTCTCATACAATTATTTTTATTTTTTTATCTTTTCTCTCTAGTATAATTTTAAGTTATTCAAATAATATGCATCTTAAATATGATAATTGTGAAACATGCTTTGCTTATTTTTAAAAATCACGATTAGGTTAATTTCGGATGTTTGATAGCATTGTATGCAATTTTGACTAGAATTTTGGTTACATTTCCTATTCGATACCATGTCATATTAGTTTAGAATCATGTTAGTGATATTGTATGTGGTTTACTCCATGTATTTCTTAATTAGAAATTGCATGCCGTATGACTTAAAATTTTCTTTTGCTACTTGTTTTGTTTAACGTTCTATATATATATATATATGTTATGTATTTTTCTTATTTGATTTTAGATGTTCTCTCTTTTCCCCAATCTTCTGTATTTGCATGAATTTGAAAAATCTAATTAAGAACCAATTGTGATTAATAGAAGCCAACCTCACGGTTGGGCAAACAGAGTGCCTAACACCTTTCTCGGTTCGTACCTTAGCCCCCAGACCCTTGCTTTCTCTAGTTAATGTTTTAAACATCAGTTGCCTATTTTTGTTTTTCTTGATTTTTTTTGAAAACCAAGTGGTGAATCTATTTTGAACAAAAAGGGTTTTCAAAATTTAGTTTTCAAGGTGTTAATGTATTTTCTAAACATTTCTTGAAATCCTTTATGTTTTGAACCAAAAACCTTACAAAAATCCCAGTGCCACAGTTGGCCCAATGGTTTTTATTTCTGTCAGAGTTTGATCTCAAGTACTGTAGACACCCCAATTTAATCCCACCTAATCTTAGGTTGATCCGGATGAATTCGATAAAGAAAACAAGTGGAATGGTGCTTTAGTATGATCCTCAAAAAATGATCTAAGCTTAATAGTTGAACCTAATGATCAAAACCTTCAAACCAGTACTATCATTTTGAGTTGCTAATTTCAAAATCTTAAACCGCTATGTTGGAATCTTGGGGTCACCATGTTTATTGTGGCGACATACTCAAGAAACTATTGGAAACCCTAGCCAAAAGCAGCGACTGCCACAACCAAACCATGGGGTCGCCACCTTTATTGTGGTGACCGTCATAAGAAACCCTTGGAAACTTGATTTTTTGTGGCGACCACCCACTCTGAACACGGTGACTGCAAACTCCAAATGTCTTGACGTGTCCGAAAACGTGTCAACATTTCATTGGTTGAAGAATTTTAAAATACCATACCACCTGATACATTTTTAGGATAGAATTTTTGGTGAGGGATACTTTGTCGAAGCATCGAGAAAATATGAATTTTGACACCAAAACCCTGCTGAAGCACCGAGGATGTGAGACCTTAACCCGTTTTCTTTTTTGGCATTTTTCAACGCGAGTTTATCATTTTCGTTACAGTATGTTTATATGCGTTTTAATGCATGATCGAGCTTAGATATGCATGTGGGGTTGGTTCCTAGGGCTGTTGGGCGTTGTGGTGCAAATTTCAAAAAAATAAGATGTTTTTGTGGGCTATAAATATCTAGTTTTTAGATATTTATGAGATATTTTCATAACTTGCAAGCTAAGTTTTCTTTTTTCCAAACGAAAGCTTTGTCTTCTCTCTAACTTCTCAGGGGCCTGGGGTTTGGTTTTCGACGATTAAACAGCAGATCCATGGCATCCTCGTGGTGGGCTATGATTTCATCTAGACAGAATTTAATTTCAACAAAGTTTATTTTTTTACATTAATCGAGGTGTCGAGTTTTTGACTCACAGAGGTAGGATTCTAGACTCTCATATCTTAAAGGGATGCTACGTGTAATCGTGTATGTTTTTACTGTTTAAAAATTCATGATAAGTTGTTTTATGATCGAAAAAATTAGGTTTTGTTCATGAAATGGGTTTGGTTGGACAAAAAAAAATTTTTTGAAGTGTCTTTTTGCTTTCCTTTGAGGTCATGAGCTCATGTTTGTCCATGTGTGTCCAAAATATGTGAGTTGGTAGGTTTATGTGTGTTTTGAAATATCATAGTGAGTGTTTGAGAGTTTTGGGGCTTTGAATTCAAAATAGGGGAAAATCTAGGGTTTTCTCGGGTGCCTGCGCACTTGAGCGCCTGATGTCGGCTCAAGCAGACTGACTACGTAGGGTCATTTTTTGGTTGATCATATCTCCTCATGTAGACTCCGAATTGGGTCATTTTTTGTACTCAAACCGAAGCTCCGGTAGTCTTCTTTCCCATAACATCACTCTCCCAATAAAAATCTTTTTGTAGAAAAGAGTTATGAGCAAAAGAGTAAGAGTATGTCAAATTTTCTTTCCCATTTTTCATCCGTTTTTGGCCAAATGTCTTGAAAAAGTTTATTTTCATCCTTTTAGACCTTTTTATCAAATTTCTTGTTGCTTTAGGTGGTTGTGTTGTGGTTATGAGGGTTTGTTTATGTTTTCTTGTCATCCTCGGGGGTTACAGGAGTTTGTTAGACATGGTGTTTACATCGTTAGGTGTGTGGTGTGTTTAGGTCTTTGATCCCTTTCAAAGGTGGGTTTTAAAAACGTCAATGTTTTGTTAAAATCATTGTGGGTGGTTTGAAGTTGGCCTTTGGGCTATGTTTGGTCTTGTAAGTTGATGGTCGTCCGTGGGAGTAAATGTCGGTTGTGTGGCATGTGGGTGGATGCTGGGTTTCGTGGCACGTGTTGTCGTGTCGGGTTATATGGCGAGTGGCGTCGTTATGTGAAGTTTATACGTGGTTTCGTGCATTTAAAACTCTGATGTTATTCATGAATGTTGTAGGATGGGGGGTTTGTGATCGTGGTGTATCTAAAACTTTGGTTTTCTTTATGCATGTGTTGCGTGGGTTGCATGTGTAGCATATGACGTGGTATTGGTATTGAGCTTCATGCTTTAGAACTCTGGTTTTATTTATGCATAAGCATATGGAAGGTAGACGATGGAAATGTGGTCTCGTGAATGTTAACTCTGGTTAACAGTGCATTAGTTGGGGCTGAGGACCCTCAGTGAAAGTCCGAGAAGGTGCATTAGCTGGAGCTAAGGTCCCTCGGTGAAAGTCCGAGATGGTGCATTAGCTGGGGCTGAGGTCTCTTGATAAAAGCCTAAGAAAGTACATGGATTGCATGTGAAACCATTTTTCATGGCTCGTGTGACTCGTGATATAAAACTGTTTTCAAACTGTTTTAAGACTTAAAAGAGAGTCAAAAACTACGCATTATTTTCCTAGCATGTTTTGCTTTTAACACATGTTTGTCTAGTTTTTGTTGGGCTTTGGCTTATAGTGTGGGATTTAAAACATTTTTCAAGTACCGATCACGCAGGTTGATCCTGAGGAGTCAGTTGGAGAGGAAGATCTATAGTCTTTCTTTTTGTTTCTTTTTGGACCATGTATGTTTACATATTTTTAGTGTTAGAATTGTGTATTGTAAGTCGATTGGCTATTATATTTAATGTATGTATATTTTTATCTGAGAGTGAACATCGGGTTGAGTGTTATGTATGGTTGTTTATGAGCATTTCACGTGACCTAGAGTGTGGAGCGAGATAGAATGGTATCAGAGCTCTGGATTCGAATACCTAAGAGTCATAGGAAGAGGGTGCATCACCGTATGAGGTTGATTACGTGCTTAACTGCATGTGTTTAGATGTTTTGATGGTACGAGCATGATAGTGTGTTGAATGTGTAAATGTTATGTATATGTGAACATGTGGGTTGAACCTTAATATTGATTAGTCTTGCCTTCGGGCGTTTGGATTAACAACCTTGGAAGCTGAGTTAAAAATGCATTTGGCCGACGTGTTTTCTAAGTGGGTTATCTAGATTGACGCGTCACTCTTGTCGGTTCTCCTCGGTATGTGTGATGAGTTTGCATGATCGTAAATGGCTATATGTTACCATAATTATGTGTTTTATGTTAAGTGATAACACGATGCATGAAAGCTTATATGGTTGTGTTGCTTTTGTATAGACATGATGTTTGTGAGGAGAGGACAAGGTCGTGGTCAAGGCCGTGGCCATGGTTTTGGCCAAGCAGATGTGTCTATCCCTGATGCTGGGGATGCAAATTCTCCCCAAGGATCTGTTGACGCAGTAAAGTTACTACATGTGATGGTAGACTCCGTAGGTTGTGTGCTGGGTATAAGGACATCGGTTGGTGAGGAAGTGAGGTTGGGACGAGTTGTAGATCCCATGTCTTTGAGGTAGTTAATCGTTGTCTAGCATGTATGACCTTGTTTGACCACATCCTAGGAGTGGTTTGGCTGACCACCACCCGTGCCTGTGTCGATTATGATCGATGGGGTTGTTTTCTTTTGACCTTGTGCTGAATTTCGAGGATGAAATTCCTTTAAGGGTGATAGAGTTGTGGACCCTGACCCGTTTTCTTTTTTGGCATTTTTTACGCGTGTTTATCATTTTCGTTACAACATGTTTATATGTGTTTTAATGCATGATCAGGCCTAGATATGCATGCAGAGTTGGTTCTCGGGGCCGTTGGGCATTGCCGTGCAAATTTAAAAAAAAAAAATAAATTTCGTGGCCTATAAATATCTAGTTTTTAGATATTTATGAGAGATTTTCATAACTTACAAGCTAAGTTTCTTTTTTTCAAAATGAAAGCTTTGCCTTCTCTTTAACTTCTCGGGGGCCTGTGATTTGGTTTTCGATGATCAGACAGTGGATTCTTGGTATCCTTGTGGTGGGCTACGCTTTCATCCGGATAGAATTTAATTCTGACAAAGTTTATTTTTGTACGTGGATTGAGGCGTCGGGTTTTTGACTCACCGAGGTAGGATCCAAGACTCTCATGTTTTAAAGGAGTGTTACGTATAATCATGTGTTTTTGCCATTTAAAAATGCATGATAAGTTTTTTTACGTTCAAAAAAGTTAAGTTTTGTTCATGAAATGAGTTTAGTTGGACAAAAAGTTTTTTTTTTAAAGTGTCTTTTTGTTTTCGTTTGAGGTAATGAGCTCGTATATGTCTGTGTGTGTCAAAAATATGTGAGTTGGTAGGTTTATGTGTGTTTTGAAGAATCATAGTGAGTGTTTGAGAGTTTTGGGGCTTGGAACTCAAAACAAGAGAAAATTTAGGGTTTTCTTGGGTGCCTGCGCGCTCGAGCGCCTGATGTTCGCTCGAGTGGACTGGCTGCACATGACCATTTTTTTATCATATCTCCCTCATTCAGACTCTGAATTGGGTCGTTTTTGTAGTCAAACTGAAATCCCGGAAGTCTTCTTTCCAATGACACCACTCTCCCAATAAAATTCTTTTTGTAGAAAAGTTATGACCAAAAGAGCAAGGGTATGTCAAATCTTCTTAACCATTTTTCATCTGTTTTTGGCCAAATGTCTTGGAAAAATTTATTTTTCATCCTTTTGGACCTTTTTATCAAATTTCTTGTTGCTTTGGGTGGTTGTGTTGTGGTTGTGAGAGTTTGATTATGTTTTATTGTCATCCTCGGGGGTTACGGGGGTTTGTTAGATGTGGTGTTTACATCGTTAGGTGTGTGGCATGTTTGGGTCTTTGATCCCTTTTAAAGGTGGGTTTTGAAAACGTCAATGTTTTGTGAAAATCGTTGTGGGATGTTTGGAGTTGGCTTTCGGGCTAGGTTTGGTCTTGTAGGTTGATGGTCGTCTGTGGGAGTCGATATCGGTTGTGCGGCATGTGGGTGGATGTTGGGTTTCGTGGAACATGTTGTGGTGTCGAGTTATGTGGCGAGAGGAGTCGTTATGTGAAGTTTATACGTGGTTTCGTGCATTTAAAACTCTGATGTTATTCATGCATGTTGTAGGACGAGTATGTGATCTTGGTGTATCTAAAACTTTGGTTTTCTTTATGCATGTGTTGCGTGGGTTGCGTGTATAGCATGTGATGCGGTGTTGGTATTGAGCTTCATACTTTAGAACTCTGGTTTTATTTATGCATAAGTGTATGGAAGGTGAACGATGGAAATGTGGTCCCGTGAATGTTAACTCTGGTTAACTGTGAATTAGCTGGGGCTAAAGTCCCTCGGTGAATGTCTGAGAAGGTGCATTAGTTGGGGCTGAGGTCTCTCAGTGGAAGACCGAGAAGGTACATGGATTGCATGTGAAACCATTTTCATGGCTTGTGTGAGTTGTGATATAAAACTATTTTTAAACTATTTTAAGGCTTAAAAGAGAGTCAAAAATCGCACATTGTTTTCCTTGCATGTTTCGCTTTTAATACATGTTTGTCTAGTTTCTGTTGAGTTTTGGCTCACAGTTTGGGATTTGAAGTATTTTTTAGGTACCGGTCACGCAGGTTGATCCGAAGGAGTCAGTTGGGGCAGAAGATCTATAGTATTCTTTTTTGTTTCTTTTTGGACGATGTATGTTTACATGTTTTCAGTGTTATAACCGTGTATTGTAAGTTACTTGGCTATTACATTTAATACATGTATGTTTTTATTTGAGAGTGAACATCAGGTTGGGTGTTATGAATTGTTTCTTATAGGTGTTTCACATGACCCGAAATTTGGGACGTGACAAATGAATTAATCATTGATACAAAAACCCTAACTTGGATTGGATCATCGCTTGAGAATTAGATTGCGGATCACCATTCCCTGACTTGAGAATTCACTAGTGATCCAGGTATTCTATTTGGATCTCCAGCCTTTCTTTCTCCATCTTCTATCATTTGGAGTGACCAGGTTAACTTCAATTTCAAATTCTCATGTTTCATTTATAATCGATTTAGTTTGCTATTTTGTTTATGGAATTGCAAGCACGAATTTAATGTAGTTTGTTGTTAAATATGTATAGTTGCTTAAATATAGTTAGGTTACTTCTTATGAATTTCTTAGTTGTTAATTTATTTCTATTTCACACTTAGCACATTGTCACTTTTCATTAATTCATTAACATAGTGCTAACAGATTTGATAATTACAACTTTTGGTGCTGTTATTGTCATAATTAATATAATTACATTCATATTGATGTAGTTGTCAATATTACATCCATATTTTCTAACTAAATAATTCCTTAATTGTTGTTTTAAATATATTGTATTTCATTTAAATCCTTTAATAATATTTTTTTTTATTTTTCTTTTCTTTTAGACATTAAATATTTTAATGTTAAATTAATTTTCTTTTTTATAGTATTCTTTTTTATTTTCTTTTATTCTACATCTACTAATACTAACATCATCCATAATATTTATTTTACTTTTCTTTTATTTTTTTAGTTTTTATATAAAATCCACAAAATTCATGATAATAAAGAAGTTGCTTATAATTCTAATTCCTTAAGTTTTTAATATTTTCTTTCTCTTCTAAAACTTTTATCTTTGGTTTAATTTTCTATAATAATTTTTTTTATAAAACTTTTGTTGTTAGTTTAATTGTTTTCTTTATTGCAAAGTTTTAATATATGATTTTCACATACCTTTTTATTTTAATTTAGTATTTCTCTTTAGTATAAATTAATCATGTTAATGTACTTTTAGATTATTTGATAATGTGCTTGTTTAGTATGTTAATTTTAAAATATGCTTTAAAATCATGTTTATAATAGTTTAAGTTATATTGTTAGCAATTCATGTTTTTGTGATTTTAATGACTTCTAGCATGTTTTCTATTTTCTTTTATTTGAATCATGCCATGTGGGTTTGCTCCATATACCATTTAGCTAGAAATTGCATGTCGTAGGATTTAGGATTTTATTTTCCTATTTGTTTTGTTTTGACGTTCTATATACATATGCTATGTATTTTTCTTATTTAATTTTAGATATTCTCTCTTCGCCTCTATTTTCTATATTTGTATGCATTTGAAAAATCTAATTAAGAACCAAAAATAATTAGCAGACCCCAACCTCACAGTTGGGCGAACGGGGTGTCTAACACTTTTTTCGATTCGTACCTTAATCCTTGGACTCTTTTTATCTAGTTAACATTTTAAATATCAGTGGCCCATGTTTATTTTTATTTTTATTTTTCTCAAAAACCAAGTGGCGACTCTATTTTCAACAAAAAAAGATTTTTAAAATTTGATTTTTAAGGTGTTAAAATATTTTCTAAAAATTTCTTGAAATCCCTTATTTTTGAACTCCAAAAACCCCTAAAATTCCGGCACCACAGTATTTTCTGGCGACTCGGGGACTGGTTTACAAAATCAATTAAGACGGCTAAACTTGAAAACATCATTGATTCTTAATAAGAATTTCTCATTTGCATTCTCGCATGCATGTGAATTGTTCTTAACCCCTCATGCTTAGTCAAACCGATACTCTGATCGGTTTACTATTCTGGGGCTGTTGGGAAGGCGGGCAAGTCTTACTGGCTGCACACTTTCATAGGTGCAGTAAAAGAGTTCGTGCGTACCGCTTGACCATGTCCTGCACCATACCAGGCATGAGAGGTATATACTCGATTTTATTCAAAAGATACCCTGATTATTGACCAAAATCGGCCATTTCTGCATATAGTAGCTTAAAACCCCCCATTAGGTGCTGCTAACCCAATAGGATTATTTGTTTTGTTCATTGTATGTTTTGTTTGCATTTGTTAGGATTGTTTGTTAGTCTTAGGCTAATTCCTTTTTCTGCGTTTAGCCCAGGTTTTCTGTTATCCCTTATTATTTAGGTTAATTTTTCCTTCAAGATTTTACCCGGGTTTTGTTCTTCGCCTGATTTGACTGTCATGCCGTTAGTTTTCTTCTAGGGGTCATGCCCGTGTTTTGGTTCGAAGCCTTTAGGATAGTTTTTCTCTCTTTCGGGTTCTTCCCGGGTTATTAGTTTTATACCCATATTTTTGTTTAGGCTTGCTTTCTTCAAACCCTTGTCTAGGATCTTATCTTACAGACCCATGTGAGCGAGATGTGTTTACCTACCAGAGTGCTACCCATTTCTTCCTTTAGATTCATCGGATGGATCTTCCCGCTAGGTTTTGTTGATCCCCTTTTTAGCTTTCCTTGGTTCTCAGATGTTTAGTTGTTATGTTGCTAGTATAAGCCCAACATGGACATGTTTCCATGGTTATATCTGCTCATGGTTAGCCGTGTTTGGTATCTAGTGTGTTACCTATATGTTATCAAGATCCTTTCTGAGAAGTGTCTAATACTAGTAATTTTTCTTCTGGGATCTAGGTTTTGCTTCAGGTTTAGACCATTGAGCTGAAAAAGTCACAGTCAACACGTGTCTAGGCTAGATCAATAACATGCAGACTCTATAGGATATCTGAACAATCACCTTAATCATTTGAAATGGCCGAGAATGAAGTGAATCTGACAGCCCTGATGAGGGCGATCACTAACATACAGAGGGCCGTGAAGCAGCAAACACAGGCTCAAAATCAATGCAAAGCATAGATTCAGGCAATTTAGGCCTATTTGCTAGGAGTAAATGGACAGCCAGAGGATACGAATAAAAATGGCGAAGATTTCTAAGATGATAACCAAGGACAAGACGCACCATAGGTTGCTGTGCCACCTCGGGTTCCTCGCCCAATATTGGTAGAAAAAGAAAACACTGCTAAATCTAGAGAGTTCGCACTGGCGGAGAATATTGACCACATAGAAAAGATTTTGAGGAAGGCAAAAGGGGTGGAAGAGTATATACTAGATGTGGGGGGATTATGCTTATTCCCAGATGCTAAGCTACCAAAAAAGTTTAAAATGCCTAAAATGGAGAAGTTCGATGGAACTGGTGATCCTTAAATTTATTTGAGGATGTACGTTGGTACCCTCTCTCCCATGGGAATTGAATACCAATTGAAGGCTCAACTATTCCATCGCTCTCTTTTGGGGGTAACTTAGAGGTGGTTCCTTTCCCTTGATGTTGTTAAGACCAGAACATGGGAAGACATAACTATAGCATTCATCAGCCAATACAGTTACAATGTTCAACTAAACGTGACCACTCGGGAGCTGGAAACCACCCGGCAAGAGAATCGAGAATCATTTGTTGATTTCCTGACTCGATGGAGAGAGAAAGCGGCTAAGATGACAAATCGGCCGACTAAAAAGGAACAAGTAAGGATTGTGGTGAAAGAATTACAATCCCCCGTGAAACGCTATCTGATTACACAGTCGCTCTCCACTTTTGAGCAGCTATTTGATACTGAGGTACAAATTAAAGATGCAATTCAATCTGGGGACATTGAGAAGTCCGAGCCTAGTAAAAAATGAGAAGATCCTTCCCCACCAACAATCAGAACAAGCCCACCTCTACCAACCTTATTTCTCGTCCGAACGAGGTTAACCTTCTGAACCCCTCATTCTCCACCCAACAATCAAACAAGAACTAGCAGTCATAGCAAAAGCCAAGGAGAGTCTTTACTCCCCTTAACATTCCATTATCTACAACTCTGAACCGACTTGTCAAGAAGGGGCTTATCAGACTGTTGGATCCTATGCTTACACCTGATCCCCTATCTCTGAGGTACAATGCTTCACAGTACAACGCTTATCACCAAAACCATGGGCATCTGACTGATAAATACATGAGGTTACGTCATGACATTCAGTATCTCATTGACAACAAGGTTATCCCACCACCATCTGCTACTCCGGAACCAAATGTTACAAACAACCCGCTGCCAAATCATGTTAAACATGCCAGAGTGAACTGCATGTATTTGGGGCAGCCAGAGGATCCCAATTGATACATCTGTTCGGCACATCTATCACGCCCGTGTGTTCTAGTTATTGAGGATCAATCGTCGTGTTCATTGATTATAGCTGAAAATGGTTGGGACATGATGAATGAATGGAACGACGACACTAGAGATAAGATGTAGTTTTAAGCTTTTTGAGGAGGAAGTTTATGTTGATAAAATGTAGTCTTACTGGCTAGTGCAGACAGTGTTAAAGTCAGACAAAAATGAATGGACTAATTTCTGGGCTGCCCGGGAACAACAGATAAGATACATCAAAGTAGATATCTGGGAAGATATCAACAACACATGAGCAATCGAAGACGAAGAGAAAAGGAGAGGAAGAACAGCAAGTAGTGATTTAAATGATATATGGGTATTCAAAAGCCCTTTATGTGTTGATGAGGTAAGACAGACTGAGAATGCAATGCCGGGACTATAGGATCCCAAAGAAGGGGTCAAACACTTAAATAGAAGCAGGCAGCACTTCAAGCTTGCTTAGCTCGAAAAAGGACAAGCAAGTGGAAAGGGAAAGAAAATGGAACAAGAAGAAGAGGACGATGTTATACTAAAATAGTTAAAGAAAATATAAGCCAACATTAGTATCTGGGGCTTATTGATGGCTTCACATCGACATCGATAAGCTGTGCTGAAGATATTAAACAAAGCTAAAATTTCAATAGATGCAACTCTAGAGCAACTTATCGAGCTCATTCTGCCAGCTACGGAGCTGAAGGTTATTTTCTTTTTCAATAAGAATTTATCGTTGGAAGGGAGGAGCCATAACAAACCATTGCACATCACTGTCAAATGCTTAGAGAAGTGGGTTCCAATTTCTCTCATTGACAATGGATTTGCATTGAATGTCTGCCCACTAAGAATAGCTGTCTGCTTAGGGTTGAAGCCATCATTTCACACCCAGCAACCAAGGAGTTCGGGCCTATGATAACACAAGACGGGATGTGCTAGGGTTGGTATCATATGCAGTGTCGGTGGGACCATTGGAGACTTCAATCGAGTTTCATGTGCTGGACGTGCTGGCATCTTTTAACTTGTTGCTGGGGAGGCCATGGCTGCATGACCCAAATATCCAAGCTATACCTTTCACCCTTCACCAGAAGCTGAAGATGATCAAAGATGGGGCAGTGCTGACAATTTAGGGGGAAGATAGTATTCAACCCTCAAGAGAAGATGGCTCAACTCTCCTAGAGGTTCAACACGGAGAAGGAGATGTGTCTTTGAATGGATTTAGTTTTAATGAAACTTCAACCGTGCAAATGTTGCTAAAAGAAGAGGAGAACTACATCAATCCTCATGCAGTCACAATGATGAAGCATACGTTCTAGTTTCTAGGCATGGGGCTAGGACATAAGCAATAAGGAATTCCAAAACACATTCATGTATTGCCAGCTTCACGATGCTTTGGTCTTGGGTACGAGTCGACGAAGGAAGATTTGAAAGGGCCAAAAGGGGGACGGAAGGGCAGAAGGCCAAATATTCAGGAACACTAAATGGCTACTTTGTCAAGGAATGAGAGGATTTTTCTTACTGTGGCTTCCTGGAGCCATAGATTGACAAAGAAACTAGTAAGAAGCTACCAGGATTGGAAATCTTCAACCACAAATTGTCAGATATAGAGGAAGAGGAGGCAATAAAAAAATAAGACAAAATTCAAGAAGAGGATTGGGCAAATAAGCTAGACGGCATTGACATGGGAGCATTATTCAACGAGAAGATGGCTCATATGTGCATAACCGATCAAGGCTATTTGATGTTGAGCTACAATGCACCAATTGATTACACCAGGCTTATTGTGGATGTAACTGCAAAAGATGTTAAAAATTGGTCCATAGATTCTTGTAATGTGCATGATGCATGTCCCAAGTCTGAGTTGGAGTTATGTGAGTCTGTGATAAAGAGCACATCTGTTTGTGCATCTCTCCCTGCTGTTGCTTTTGAGCTTATAGTCCCTTCTCTTTTTAATGAAATGAACAAGACTTCTGGTTATTCTGTTTTATTTGATTTATTTCATATATTTTTCGATGATTTTAAATTCAACGAGAATATTTTCGAAGAAATAAAATTTTTAATAAAAAGAGAAGAAGAAATGTGCGCACAACCAATAATTGAAGAAACTTTGTCAATAAATCTGGGTCATGAAACTAATCCATAAATTATACAAATTGGTTCTTCTTTATCTTCAGTTGAACGTGAGCAATTAATAATTTTATTAAAAGAATTTAAAGACGTATTTGCATAGTCTTTCAAGGATATGCCTGGCATTGATCCCGACATTGTTCAAAACCATATCCTTTTGAACCCTAATGCTAAATCGGTTAAACAAAAGTTGAGACGGATACGGCCAGAATGGGCTCTGAAGATCAAAGAAGAGGTTACCAAGCTGATTAACGCTGGATTTCTGATGGTAATTGAGTATCCAAAATGGGTAGCCAATATTGTTCAAGTTTTGAATAAAGATGGACGCATCCGGGTCTGCATAGATTTCTGAGATCTTAACAAAGCCAGTCCGAAGTACGACTTTCCACTTCCGCACATTGATGTTTAGTAAACAGTATGGCGGGGTATTCCTTATTGTCATTCATGGATGGTTTATCCGGGTATAATCAGATCCTAATAGACCCCAAAGATAGAGAAAAGACGATGTTCACTACACCGTGAAGCACTTATTGTTATCGTGTGATGCCATTCGGTTTGAAGAATGCAGAGACAACCTATCAAAGGGCGGCCACTACTTTATTGCATAACGTGAAACATAAAGAGGTCGAGATATGCGTGGATGATATGATAATAAAGTCCAAAGATCGGGATGGCCACATCATAGTGTTGCAAAAATTCTTTGAAAGAATTCAAAAATATAAGATGGGGCTAGATCCATAAAAGTGTGCCTTCGGAGTCATCGTTGGGAAGATACTTGATTTCATGAGTACCCAACGAGGCATTGAAGTCGACCCTTCTAAGATCAAGGAAATCCTGGAAATGCCTCATTCAAAAACCGAATGAGAAGTCAGGGAATTTCTAGGTAAGATACAGTTCATCAGCTAATTCATCACAAAATTGACAACTACCTGTGAGCCTCTCTGTCGCCTTCTGAAGAAAGGGGCTAAATTTGAATGAGATCAAAAATGCCAAGATAACTTCAAAGTCGTGTGTCAGTACTTGCAAAATCTACCTATTCTACCTCCCCCTGAACCTAATAAGCCACTGATCCTCTATTTGTCAGTGACTGATTCAGTTATGGGATCGAAAAGGGGATCTCTTACTTGAGCAAGAAGATAATGGGGTCAGTGATACGATATACACCACTAAAAAAGACATATTGAGCTTCCCAAAAATTAAGACATTACATGCTGTCTTTCACAGTGAACATAATATCCTGGATGGACCCGTTAAAATACTTGTTTGAGAAATCGGTATTGACAGGAAGGCTGGCCCACTGGCTGCTATTTCTATCAGAGTTTGATCTTAAGTATGTCACCCGGAAATCAGTTAAAGGCAAACCGATAGCAGGGTTTCTAGTAGACCAACCAGTTGAGGGAGACGAAGACGCAGAATTCTAGTTCTCTAATGAATAGCTGATGAGAGTCGAGGACGACAAGTGGACTATATATTTTGATGGTGTATCTAATCAGTATGGCTATGGAATAAGAGTTCTTCTTGTCACTCCTAATGAATCACATGTTCCTCTGTCTCTGAAGCTCAATTTCGAGGTAACCAACAATCAAACTGAGTATGAAGCATGCTTAGTCGGGTTGGAGGTAGCCTTACAATTAGGGGCAAAGAAATTGGAAGTCATCAGAGACTCGGCATTGGTGGTCTCATAAGCTAGAGGATAATGGAAGGTTAAGGACTTAACATTAATTCTCTACCATCAAGAACTAGAAAAACTAATACCGTGCTTTGAATCAATGGTCTTCACTCATGTGCCAAGGCTGTAGAACAAGTTTGCTGATGCATTGGCCACTTTAGCATCAATGATTGACATACCACCCGGGGTGAGAATGAGTCCATTGATAATTGAACAAAAGAGAAAATCGACATATGAGATGACAGCTGTAATCGAGGAAAGATCGATGAACTTCTGTGGTATTTTAACATTCAGAACTTTATGGAAAGAAGAGAATATCCCAAGTTTGCCAGTAAAAAGAAAAAAGAGCAATAAGGAGATTATCTGCACAGTTTGTCTTTTGCGGGGAAAGATTGTACAAATGATGGCATTCTGGCGTCTGTGGCGTTGGGAGTTAGGGGTCTTTTGAAAAATGGTAAAAAACATGGGAATTCAAATATATTTGAAGAATATTTTAATACCTTCAAAACTAACCTTTGAAAACCCCCATTTTTTTTATTGAAAACAGAGTCGCCATTTAGTTTTTGAGAAAAACTAAGAAAAATAAAAATGGCTACTAATTTTGAAAACGTTAATCGGAGAAAAAGGGTTCGGGGGCTAAGGTATGAATCAGAAAAGGTGTTAGGCACCCCGTTCGCCCAACTATAAGGTTGGCAACTACTAATCATCATTGGTTTTTTGATAAGAATTTCTCAAATGCATGTAAATAAAAAAAGTTGAGGCAAAGAGAGAACATCCAAAATCAAATATGAAAAATACATAAGATATGTACATAGAACTCCAAACAAAACAAATAAGAAAAAAAAATTCTAAGTCCTATGGCATGCAATTTCTAACTAAATGATACATGAAACACTCCCACATGCAATATTCACAAAAATAAATTAACTATCATGATGTGCATAAGTGAACAAAAATATGCTAGAAAATGTTAAAATTGCCTAAACACGATTTGTTACAAAAGCTAAACTAAACTATTCTAAACATGTTTTTAAGTAAACTAAAACAAGCATTCACATTAATATGATGAATATTTAACACTAAAAGTAAAGAAGACTTACTAACAAAAAAAATAATAGTTTCATAATAAAGGGAATTTAGAGGTTTGAAGAAAAGAAAAATAAAGAAAATGTTTATTAAAAAAATTATTCTAGAATGAAAAAGTTAGAAGATGTTATTAAACTAAAGAAAAAAAACCTAACTAGTTACATTTTATGCTTTAAAAGAGACAAAAAATAAAATAAAAAAGAAAAAAAAAGAGAAAAAAATTGCTATAATAAGAGAAAATTTATAGTAACATTTAAAGATTAATTTAAGAGACTTTTGTGATTTTTGGATTTAACAAAAGAAAAGAAGAACAAGGTAAGCATTATGAAAAGAAAAGAAAAAGAAATGGAAAAGAAATAAAGAAAAAGAAATATTAAAAGAAAATAAAGTTACATTACAAGGAAAAGAAAATAAGACTACACTATAAAAAAAAAGAAGATAAAATGCTAAAAAGTAAAATTACACTACTATAGAGAAAAGAAATGAAAAATGGACGATAAGAGCTAGAAGAAAAATATTAAGTTAAGAAGAAAATGAGAGGAAGCATTAAATTAGTGTACAAGAAAAGTAAATGAACTAAAATGCTTATTAAAGCAAAAGTAGACTAATTAAAATAAAATAAAATAAATGCTAGAAAATTAAACCAATGCTAATAAAGGAAATTAAGTTATATTAAAAGAAAAGAAAAAAGAAAAAAGAAGATAATGGAATATAAACTTAAAATAAGACTAAAAAAAGGAGCCAAAATATAACTATTTAATTTTCAAATATGAACATAATATTGGCAACTATATCCATATGTATATAAGTGCACTATTTTAACAATTAACAATATTAATAAGTTGTAATTGTTAAGATATGTTAGCACTATTTTAATGAGTTAATAAAAGAAAGAAGATTACAAATGTATTAAGTGTGAGTGTGAGAGAGTTAATAACTAAACAATGAACAAACTACCTAAGAAAATTACATAAGGCAATTTATACTATAAACAAGCTGAATTACGTAAATCAAAGAAACATACGAATTGAAATTAAGAATTAACACGATCACTCCAAAAGAGAGAGAATGGAGTTAGAAGGACCGGGGATCCAAACAGGGTACCTAAATTGCTGGAGAATCCTCAATTCGGGAATGTGTTTCAATAGGTCAATCCCCGAGTGGCGTTCCAAGCAAGGCTTCAATGTAAGAGGTTTGAAGCTCGATATTTCGGCAGGGTTTCAGCGTCGGGACTTAGAATTGCTCGGCACTTCGGCAGAGCTTCACTCTCAAAACCTCACACCCAAATTCTGTCATTGAAAACGTACCAGAGGTACGGTATTTTTAGGGTTCATCAGTCAATGAGATGCTGCCACATTTTAGGGCATGTCAGGTCACTTGGAGTTGGCGGTCACCACAATGCAAGTTGGCGGTCGCCATGTTTTTGAAAGGTTCTACAAAGTTCTATGGTGGTCGCCATGTTTTTGAAAGGCTCCACAAAGTTCTATGGCGGTCGCCACAATATAAGTTGGCAGTCGCCAGGTTTGAGGTGGCGGTCGCCTCTTTTGTCTAGGGTTTCCAAGAGGTTCTATTGATGATCTCCATAATGAACATGGCGGTCGCCTTACTTGGGCAGCAAGTTTCAATGGTTTGACAAAATTTCATTGGTTTAAAGGTTCTGGGTTTAAATACCGAGCTTGGATCACTTTTCGTGAATCGAACTGAAGTACTATTCTACCTGTTTTCATCATCGAATTCACCAAAGATTAGGCGGGGTCAAATTAGGGTATCTACAGCTTCAACAAGCTGTGTTAACAGTGAAGAAGGGACAGAGCTGATGAAGATACATGCGGGAGTCTGTGGGCCTCACATGAGTGAAAACATGTTAGCCAAGAAGATCTTACGATAAGGATATTTTTGGATGACAATGGACACAGACTATATACAGTTCGTGCGAAAGTTCCACAAGTTTCAGATTCATGCAAACCTTATGCACGTTCCTCCGTCTCAACTGTATAGCTTGACGTCGCCATGGCCATTTTTAGTATGGGGCATTGATGTGATTGGCAAGGTAACACCAAAGGTGTCAAATGGGCACGAATTCATTTTGGTGACCATTGACTATTTTACCAAGTGGGTGAAAATGTCTTCCTACTCGATATTGAAAGCTTCTCATGTTGTCAAATTCATCAAGCAAAGCATCATTTACCGGTACGAGGTCCCTCGTGAGATTATTTTAAATAATGGCTCGCACTTCTAAGGTGTGATTTTGGATCCCTTTGAAGAATACCGGATAGTGGCCCATAAGTCATCACCATACCAGCCACAAACCAATGGGTCAGTCGAAGCAGCAAACAAGAATGTTAAGAAGATTCTACAAAAGATGATCAGCTCACATAAAAATTGGCCGAAACACCTACCGTTTGCACTCTGGGGGTACAGAACGTCGATTAGAGTTTCAACGGAACCATGCCATATTCTTTAGTGTACGGGATAGAAGCAGTGCTTCCCATTGAGGTGGAAATCCTTTCACTAAGAGTAATGGCTGAGGCCAGTATTCCAAAAGCAAAATGGCAGAGGAATCAAATGGAAAAGCTACTTTTATTTGATGAAAGAAGGCTGCTAGCTCTATTTCATATACAAGGGTACCAAATAAGAATAGCTCAAGCATTCAACAAGAAGGTCAAGACTCGAGATCTCAGAGAAGGAAATTTAGTTCTTAAGAAAATCAGACCTCCCATCTTCGACCCAAGGGACAAGTTCAAGCCAAATTAGTCTGGACCATTTCTGATCAAAACCATCATGACCGGTGGTGTAGTAACCATCATGATTTGGATGGCAATGTCTTCTCCACTCTTTTCAACCTTAACCAGCTCAAAAAGTACTACCATTGAGAGAAAAATGAAGATGAAATAAAAGCTCATTGGGTTAAAAATTGAAAAGGCGACCCAAGCAAAAAATAGAGCAACCCGTAAGGCCGAAAATTTGAAAGGGCGACCTTGGCAAAAGTTAGGGCATCACAAAAGGAGAGTGTTAATACTCGAGAGTAAACTGAGCTCGAACTTCGTCAAGGCCTGATTTCACTTTCTTGGAATACGTAGGCAGCTTCTTGTTAGATGTCCGGCCACATTTTTTGTTTTAACCATCTCTGAATCCAAATAAGATTAATGTAAATTTATCTTTAGATTTTGATAATAAAGTTGTTTAATTGCAAAATCGAAAAAAAAAATTTAGATAACTTGGAACCTCCTTAACATAAAGTGGGTTGTTTCATTTCGATTTTGGTTACTAAGTTTTGAAAATACAAGGCAGGTGCACAAGTCCTAAATTCTAATTAAAAAGAAAGTTATGAAATCTTGAAAACAAAATGAGTCCCTCAAATCTTCATTCTTTTTGCTTCATGTTTTCCTTCTTCTTTGTCTCTCCTTCTTATCTTGCACCAACCATGCCCTGTACTCGTTGAAAAGCTCTAGACACTACAGTCCTGCATCTACATCAATGAACGAGATAGCCAAGCCTCCTGATATGTTGCTAAAAATAGGGCCTACGGTAAAGATGAAAATAAACGACCTCGGACACCGTGGAAGATAATCTGGCTCCGACCAAACTGCCGCATAATCCGGTGTGGATAGTAAAAAGTGGACAGTCGTAAGTCGATCAACAAAATACCAGGGTGATCCATAGTAGTCAAGATCATGGTAGGGATCCACCACCAGGAACACTGCCCAAGTGATGTCTGGGCCCATCAAGGAAGAGAGATACTACCGCCAAGCCCCCTCGGTACTGCATATCTGATAATAAGGGCGGTAGAGGAGAGCTGCAGCACTTTATTTATCTGTGGGAGATTTCTGCATAAGGTTCACCTCCTACATCAACCAGATTTGCAAAGAGTTTAGGTAAGCTAGTGATTAGTGTAAGGGCCAGAGGCTGTATGTTTTCAGCTGACAGTGATGAGGAGAAATAAGAAGGAAAGTTTACTTGAAGAAGAATAGTTAACCACTCTTACCTTGTATTATATGCGTATGAACTGAGCCTCCCCCAGCAAGCTAAGTATTACCCCCGGATTCTACAACCTCCGTGCCTAACAAGCAAAACACGACTCTACCGTTAACACGAAATCCTCCCCCTTTAGCATGTGAAACTAAAACGATTCTGACCATGGAATATTTTCTTGATTTTTGGGACCATGGTTACTTTCTTTTTAGGTTTAAGGGGCACAACGCGCTTGCCCAATCCTTCACTTGTTTAAAGATTTTACTTAATCATTTATTACTCTCTTTGAAATCATTAAATTTTAAACTAACGCACCATCTTGAGATACTTAGACTTGGAATCAAATTATGATTTTAAACACCATTTAGATAAACATATTTTTTATAACTCTCATATTTAATACCAAGACCAAAACCTAAGGCGAAAGAGTGAACAAAACATCTTAAGTAAAAATGGTTCAGCACTTTTTTCAAAATTTTATCAAAAACATGCTTCTGTTGGTGTCGATTTTGGGGTATCATATCAATTCCAAATGAGTCCAATTTTTAGTATGTTCTATTACAACAAGTGTTCTACAAGTTTCATGTTTAGAGTTTAGGGTAGTTATGTTAGAGTTGTTATACTAAAAACTATGTTTTTCGTATTTAATTTTATTTTTAATAAAATAAATTTTTTATTTTATGAGAATCTTTATGGGCAATGTATATGTTTCATTTCTTTGATATGCATGGATGTCCGATATTTTGTATAATATTTAATCTGGTGTGTAGAGTACGACTTACACACAGAAAATCAGATTTTAGGTTCTTGTAAAATATAAGTTTTATATTCACAGTTTAGATGGAAATGGACATACCATCGATACGACTGTGGAACAGAGTTTTAGTAGGCATGTCTTGGTTACGGGGACAGATAATAGCGTCGTCTATTGTTCTAACTCTCTATGCCAGTACATTTTGTGTGTATTGAATGGGACATTTGGGGTAATTAATTTAGTACTGATTACTGACTATGTAAATTAATTCACACCTCAAGGTTATTATGAATAGTGCTTATCCTCTTAATCCTGAAATAATAATTGATTTTCGTGTATTTAATATTCGTTATTTTGATTCATTAGAGGGTGCGATCTTATATGGGTCTATATTCCAGTGAGTTAGATAGCGGTATTATTTATATGACAAATATTAATTATTGACGAAATTCACGTCCCGAAGATCAGGATTGACAATACCCCATTAAGGTTGCTTATAAGTTTCGACCCGACCAAACCCTGCAGATAGATTTAATTATCCGGTGGTCAAATAAGTTAAGCGAAACTGCTTAAGGAATATCAAGATGCCGATTAAATTAAATTGTTAGTAATTAAATTTAATTGGTAGGTATCAGGAATCTTAATGTGGAGAGAAATGGTAAGTATTTAATAGCAGGAGCACAATGCTAGAAGGTTTTGAGATTATGGGTTAAAGTGCAATTGTTGTTCTTTAGTGGTGTGAACTGTAATTCATTATTTTATAGAAATTGCAGAAATCGCTGCTGGTTTTCCATAATTGCAAATACCGCTATGCGTCTTTCTTTAATTGCAGAAACTGCTGGTAGGTGTTTGTGTTCCACTGGAAGTCTAATTCATAATTACTCTCCAGGTCTCTACTGTAACCATATATATACGCGGGTAGGCTGAACCAGTTTGAGATTGATAGTTCATATCTCATATATTATTATGATATTATTTTTGTCTTTCAATGCTTAAATATATCGGGGTTCTGCCGATATGAGTTTTCGGAGGATCGTAGTATACACTAGTTCGAGAATCGCGTAAAGAAATACAGTAGAAGATCTGACTGTAGCTTCAACTCAGAATCAAATCGTAGTTGAAGATTAGATCAACAATAAGTATTCTTCTAAATTAACTTTGATTGTACGGATTTATTTTTTATCGTTCGACGTCAAAATTTTTATCTGGAACCCGTTTCGGCGTTTGCCCATCCAGTTAATTTTTTTACCAAAAATTATTTTACAAAAACAAAGATCTTGGCAGTATTGCCTCCAACAAATTGGTATCAGAGTCGTTTTGTTTTTTGTTTACGATTTATCGGGGCTGGGTAGATTTAAAACTGTGCTAACCTTATTTTGCAGGCATTCTAAATTCCGATTTTATGATCATCATTTATTTTCATATTTGATTGAATGTATGAATGATGATTTAATTATTTTTTTTAATCACAGGGGTTGACCGTGATAGATTAATTAATTTTAGATCGAATGTGACCCTACTGGACATAGGTTTTGATGTAAAATATTTTTATGTTCTCTAAGTTTTTTTTCTACTTTATTAGAAAGAAAAAAATAAGAACAGGTATGAAAGAACATTGGCGGTGTATGGCGGCGGCAACCGGCGGTGGTTCTAGTGGTTTTAGCTACGAATATATTTTTTTATTGCTTTGCAATATTTTTTTTCTTTAGAATTTTTTCTGGTTAAAATAAAAATAAAAAAAAGGGTAAAGCCATTCCCAACGCAGCACCATCCAAACAGGCGCCGAATACCCAAGTGGGTTTGGCGCACTTCCAAGTGGCACAACAAGCACAGGTTTCCAATGGCGCCAAATAATGGCGCGATTTCCACAACAGCACTCAGCAAGCCAAACACACAAAGCTGTTTGGTAAAGTAGGCGGAGCAATTCCCCAGGCGCACTATTTTGTTCATCATAGAATAAAACGCAACAATTTTATTTTTTTCCAAAAGAAAGCCGCCGGTGCAACTCCAAACAGATTTCCAAACGCTACAGTGTTTTCCAAGTGGAGCAATAGTTTCGGCAGCTACCAAAAAAGCAAAAAGCGCAGCAGTTGTTTTTTATGCAAACACAGTGCATCGGTTTTTCCCAGGCGAAGCAGTGATTTTTTAAATCAAAACAGTGGCGGTTTTCAATTGAAGATGAACGTGGATCTCTTGGAATCATTAATCACTATGGATTCTTGATAATGGTGATTCACGTGGCTTATGTGGCTTCAAGCTTATCTTGGTTTATCATTCCTTTTTATAATGATTCATGGTGGAATGCAAAAGTCAAGCAAACGGAGCAAAGTGCGGTGCAACAATTCCAAGGGGTTCACTTCTCTTGGAATTCAATGGGAAGCCACATAAGCAACAGTGTTTCGTTGGAATTTTTTTTTTAAAAAAAGGCAAGCATAGCAGCAATCCGAATCCCAAACAAAACAGACTGTTTCGGCTTTCAAGGAATGCTTGGTTGGCTGAATTCTATCCAAACAAAGGAATCCTAATGCTACAAGGATAGCTGAAATTATGCAGCAACTAAAAGACTGAAAACTTAACAAGAGACTGAAACTCTTTAGAGTTTCAATCTGATCATAAAATCAAGATATTTATCTTGCATTTAATTTATTTTTATATTTTAATTGCGTGGATGATAATTATTGATTTTATTTATTCTGTTAATTTAATTAATTTGAATATTTGATTTTAATTAAAATATTTTATAATGAAAAATAAAATTATGTTTTTTTAATTAATTAATTTTAATTAAATGAAAAA
>JAULJZ010167810.1:0-25084 GCA_032270985.1 Heliamphora pulchella
CTAAAAGCTGAAATTGATGGAAAATCCCAGGTCTATATCATAGTTCAGTCACTACCTGAATGTTTTAAGCAGTTCTGTCTAAACTATACCATAAACAAGCTCAGCTTTTCATTGGCTGCACTTCTTAAGGAACTTTAAGTAGTCGAAGGTGTTCTTAGGATGCCAGGTTCTGTGTATGTGACTCAGAAAGGTTCTTCATCTAAGTCGAAAGGAAAGAAGAAGAAAAAGATTCAAACACAGGGAGGCATAGCACCAAAAGCAATTAAGGGACCAAAAGCTGGTGTGAAGAAGCCGAGAGGCAAGTGCTACCACTATAACCAATTTAGGCATTGAAAAAGCAGTGTCTGATTTTTCTCAATAAACAGAACAAACCAAGTAATTTCTATTCATTGGTGGTTAAAACATGTTTAGCAGTGTTATCTACTGGTACCTGGTGTGTAGATACGGGAGCTACTAATCATGAATGTAATTCTTTACAGGAGTTTTAGAAAATCAGGCAGCTCAGTTATTGGGGAATATACCTATATATGGGCAATAATACAAGGGTTGCAGCAGTTGTAGTAGAAGATGTCACTCTCAACTTTAATAGATATAGGATACTACTTCTAAAAGAATGTCTTTATGTACCTTCGGTTAGAAAAAATTTTAATTTCAGTCTCGAGCTTAATAAACGCTAAATATTCTGTTCATTTTGGTGACTCTGTCATTGTGAAAAAAATAAATATTTTATCTATTCTAGTACATTGGTAGATGATATGTATGTCATATCTCCTATCTCTCCTATACTGCTACTAACTGAAATGAATAACGCATCTAATTTATCATATAAGGAAAAATTTTCTTCTTTAATGAACCAAATGTTTCTTTGGCATTTACGCTTGGATCATATTAATCTTAGAAGGACAAACAGACTGGTAGCAGATGGATCTTTAAGTTCATTGGAAGTGGAGACACGTCCAGTCTGTGAATTTTGTTTAGTGGGTAAGATGACCAAAAGGCATTTTTCGACCAAAGGCTATAGAGCTAAAGAACTGTTGAAACTGGTTCACTTTGATATATGTGGTCCTATGATAACCCAGGCTAGAGGTGGTTTTGAGTATTTCGTCAGTTTCATTGATGACTACTCAAAGTATGGATACATTTACTTGATGCACCGTAACTCTGAATGTTTTAAGAAATTTAAAAATTTCAAAGTGGACGCGAAGAAGCGTCTGGGTAAAATTATCAAATCATAACGATCCAACCGTGGTAAAGAGTACATCTTTTTAGAGTTTAGGGATTACCTATCATCAGAAGTCATTATATTCTAGTTGACTGCACCTAGCACTCCGTAGCAGAATGGTGTTGCAAAATGAAGAAATATGACTCTTATAGAGATGGTAAGGTCTATGATGAGTTATTCAAGTTTATCCGATTTGATTTGGGGACTCGCATTAGAGATAGTTGCTTACATTCTGAACTTGGTACCTTATAAGCCAATGCCTTCCACTCTTACAGAATTATTGACCGGGTATAAGCCTAGTCTGAAACACATTCGGATTTGAGAGTGTCCAGCACATGTGCTGAAATGGAGCACGGGTAAGTTGGAACCGAGGACAGAAGTTTATTTTTTTGTATGATATCCCAAGGGAATGAAGGGTGGTCTATTTTATAATCCTAAGGATCATATGGTTATTATTAGCACCAATGCCCGATTCTTGAAAGAGAATTATATTATGGACCACAGGCCCAAAGACAATATTGTTCTGGAAGAACTAAGAGAAAATACCAGTAGAACGGAAGATAAATCATAAGTCACTGATATCCCATTGCCTTGTCGTAATGGGAGGATTATCGGGACATGTGCAAATCATGAATAGGGTGCTAATGCATAGGGTTTAGATTCTGCACAACGTGTTATAACTAGTACACAGACACAGATAGTGTCTCATCGTAATGGGAGGGTTGTTCATCAACTTGATCGGTATATGTTCTTGAGAGAGTCTTTCAATAGGATCCCGGCGAACTAGATACCGAATCCTGTAACTACAATGAAGCACTTCAGCATAAAGATGCAGATCTTTGGCAAAGGGATATAAATTCAGAGATGGAATCTATGTATTCCAATTAGCTCTGGAAACATGTAAAACCACCCGAATGGATAAAACTCATTGGATGTAAATGGATCTACAAGAGGAAGAGAGGAGTAAACGGGAAGGTTGAAGCCTTCAAAACTAGGCTTGTTGCTAAAGAGTTTATTCAGAAAGAAGGGATCGATTATGAGAAAACTTTTTCACCGGTAGCCATGCTTAAGTCTATTCGGATTCTTTTATCTATTGCTGCTCATTTCGATTACAAAATTTAGCAAATTGATGTTAAGACAGCTTTCCTTAACGGAAGTCTTGACGAGTGTATTTATATGATACAACTAGATGGATTCATTACCAAGGGCCAAGAGCACATGTTACGTAATCTTAAGAGATCCATTTATGGACTTAAACAGGCATCGATGTCTTAGAATACTCGGTTTGATCAAGTTATAAAGTCTTATGATTTTGATCAGAGTTCAGATGAGTCCTGTGTGTACAAGAAGCGTGACAAAAGTGTGGTGATCTTTCTAGTACTTTATGTAGACAATATCGTGCTCATCGAAAACGATGTGAGGGCATTATCTATGGTTAAAGTATGGTTATCTCGGCATTTCGATATGAAGGATTCGGAAGAAGCTAGTCATATCTTTGGGATCAAACTTGTGCGAGATTGGAAACAAAAGATGTTGGGCTTATCACAAGCAAAATATATCGATGATATCCTTACTCGTTTTAGCAGGCAAGATTCCAAGAAAATGTTTCTCTCTTTCAGGCATAGAATCACTCTATCCAATGATCATTGTCCTAAGACACCTGATGAGATAGAGAAGATGAAGGCGGTTCCTTATGTGTCAGTAGTAGAAAGTCTCATGTATGCTATGCTATGCTTTGCACTGGACCCAATATCTTCTTTGTCGTTGGCATGGTTACCAGATATCAGTCTAACCTAGGGCAGAAGCATAAGACTATGGTAAAAAAATATAATTAAGTACCTAAAAAGGACAAAGGATTATATGTTGATTTACTAGGAAGACAGTCGAGTACCTTTGGGGTACACAGACTCAAATGTTCAGTCTGACAAGAATTTTCATAAGTCTACTTCAGGATATGTTTACCTTAAGAGGTGAAGCTACTAGTTGAAAGAGTATCAAGAAGTCTTACATTGTTTATTCAACCATGGAGGCCGACTATGTGGCAGCTTCTGAAGTAGCCAAGGAGGCCATTTGGATTAGGAACTTCCTGTTGGATCTAGAGGTGGTACCTTTAGTTCAGTCGTCTATTACACTTTATTGTGATAATAGTGAAGCGATTGTAAACTCGAATGAACCAAGAGTCTACAAGAAATGATAGCACATTGAGCGTAAGTGTCACCTGATACTAGAAATTGTACAGAGAAGTGATGTTGCTGTGAATAAGATTGCAACAAGAGACAATCTTGCAGATCCTTTTACAAAGATGTAGATCCTTTTACAAAGATACCATAGGTACGACTGTAACACGGAGTTTTAGTAGACAGACCTGTCTTGGTTACGAAGAACAGATAATAGTATCGTCTATTATTCTGACTCTCTGTGCTAATACACTTTGTGTGTATTAAACGGAACATATTGGGGTAATTAACTTTATTCTGACTATATAAATTAATTCACACCCCAAGGTTAATATGAATAGTGCTTATGCTCTTAATCTTGAAATAGTTATTAATTTGCATATATTTAATATTCGATATTATTATTAATTAGAGGGTGCGATCTTATATTGGTTTATATTCCCGATTAGTTGAATAGTGGTATTATTTATATGATGAATATTAATTATTAATGGAACTCACGTCCCGAATTATCGGGATTGACGATACCCCCTTAAAGAAGCTTATAAGTTTTGACCGAGCCAAACCCTACAAGTGGATTTGATTATCCGGCAGTCAAAGAAGTTAAGCAGAAGGGCTTAAAAAATTTTAAGATGCCGATTAAATTAAATTATCAGTAATTAAATTTAATTGACGAGAATCGAAAATCTTACCGAATGGAGATGAGTTAAGTATTTAATAATAGGAGCTTAATGCAAGATGGTCATTAGATTATGGGTTCGAGTGCAATTATAGTTCTTTAGTGGTGTGAACCGTAATTTAGTGTTTTATAAAAATTAGAGAAATCGCTACAAGGTTCTCATAATTACAGATATCGCTGTGAAGTTTGCTTAATTGTAAAAATCGCTAGATGGGTATCTGTGTCACACTAGAAGTCTGATTCATAATTACTTTACGGGTCCCTACTATAGCTCTATAAATATGCGGATAGACTGAACCAAATTCATAACTTCTCTTCAAGACAAAAGCTATCCAGGTTCTTCCAGTACAAGTTCTCGATAGATTGGAGCCCACACTACATTCGAGAATCGCATAAGAGAATACAATAGAAGGTTTGACGGAAGCTTCAACTCAGAATCAAAATCGTAGTTGAAGAATCGACCAAAAAAATGTATTCTTCTAAATTAACTGTGGCTGCACGGGTTTTCATTTTGATCGTTCAACTTCAAAAGTTTTATCTGGAGTCCGTTTCGACGTTTGTCCGTCTAGTTATTTTTTATTGAAAATCGTTTACAAAAATAATGATCTTGGTAGTTTTACCTCCAATAAATCCTATAGAAATTGATAGAGGGAAGCAAGGATTGGCCAGAAAAGTTGTCATTTGCGCTTTGGGGATACCGAACATCAATTAGAACTTCTACTGGAGCAACGCCCTATGCTTTGGTCTACGAAATGGAAGAAGTTCTACCTATAGAATTGGAGTTACAAGACTAGGTCCAATTCTTCACTTCCTTTGCAGCCGCATTGACAATGAGCTTGGTGCAATCAGTTGGCGCGCTGAAGCCCATCATAAAACAGTCTGGATCAGTTACTTGCAGTTGTGCCATCTTTTCATTGAACAAAACTCCCATGTCGATGCTGTCCAATTTGTCAGCCTAAACTTCCTCTTGAATTTTCTTTTTCTCAACTTCCTCTTTCACTTTCTCTTCCTCTTCTATATTAGATAATTGATTGCCAAAGAAGATCTCTAGCCCTGGGAACTTCTAGTTGGTTTCTTCATCGATCCATGGCTCTAGGAAGCCATAGTACTGAAAATCTTCTCCTTTGACAAAATACCCGTCTAGTGTTCCTGAATAGTTGGGCTTCTGTCCCTTTTTAGGCCCTTCCAAATCTTCTTCCGTCAGTTTGTATCCAAGACCAAAACGGTGAGAAGCCGGTAATACCAGGATAGGTTTGGGGATTCCTTACTGCTTACACCCTAGCCCTATGCCCGGGAAGTAGGACATTTATCTCATCATTGTAATTGCTCTTGGGTTGATGTACATCTCTTCTTCATTCAATAGCATATGCACAGCCTATGCTTCATCAAATCGAAAGCCACTTAGCGACACATCCCCTTCACCATGCTGAACCTCCAAGTGAGTCAAACCTTCTCCTCTTGGGGTTAAATACTGTCTTATCCATTGATAGTCTGAACTGCCCCATTCTTTATTAGTTTCAACCATTGGTGAAGAGTCCATGCCCCATTCTTTATCATGCAGCCATGGCCTGCCTAGCAATAGGTTGAAAGAGGCCAATACGTCCAGTACGTGGAACTCGACCGATGTCTCCAGAGGCCCTACTGATAACGCGAATGATACCAGGCCTAGTACATCTCTCCTCGTGTTATCGTAGACCCGGACTCCTTGATTACTTGGTGTGAAATGTTCCAACTTTAGTACCAAGCAAACTGCTGTTCTAAGCAGACAAACATTTAATGCGGACCCATTATCAATAAGAGTCACCGGGACCTACTTTTCCAAACATTTAACGGTTATGTGCAGGGGTTTGTTAGGATTCTTTTCTTCTACTGGCAGATCCTTATTAGAAAAGAAAATGACTTTTGGCTCTACAGCCGGCAAAATGAGCCCAACGAGTTGCTCCGGAGTCGCGTCTATTGGAACACTGGCTTTGTTTAGGACCTTCAGTACAACTTATCGATGTTTATATGAGGCCATCAATAAGCCCCAAATGATGACATTAGCCTGTGTCTTTTTAAGCTGCTTTAGCACAGCGTCATCTTCTTCTTGTTGTTCTTTCTCTTTCCCTTTTCTTCTTGACTGCTCTTTTTCCATTTGAGTCAGCTTGAAATGCCGTCCACTCCTGGTTAGATGTTCCACACCGTCCTCGAGTTCCCACAATCTCGGTATTATACTTTCGGTTTGTCTTACTTCGTCTATACACAGAGGGCTTTCAAATGCCCACAGATCATTTAAGTCACTAACCGCTACTCTCCCTCTTCTTTCCTCGTCGTCCTCAATGGCCACATGTTATCAACCTCTTCCCAGATGTCTTCTCTGATGTACTCCACGTGTTGTTCTTAATCAGCCCAAAATTTGATCCACTTAGCCCCATCTGATTTCAACACAACCCTTACTAACTAATAAGATTGCATCTCATCGACACATACCTCCTCCTCAAAAAGTTAGGAAAGAGTAATGCCATCAAGCACGTAGCCAAACCCATAAGGTCATGCTGGATAATCCAGCGGCCAGTCGTCCTCCTCATTGCGTTCCTCTTCTTTCTATTGGTTAGCTTGAATTATTACCTGATATCCTTCTCAAGCAACATCATTCCACTCTTCCATCATATCCTAGCCGTTTCTATTCATAATTAGTGAGCAAGCTGTCAGATCCACGATAGTTGAAACATGAGGCTGTGGCAGGTACACTGAACAGATATACTGACTTGGATCTTCTGACCGTCCCAAAGTTATGCAGTTTACCCCAGACTGCTTGGCATGGTTTGGCAGAGGGTTAGTCGTGACATTCGGCTTTGGAGAGGCAGACGGTGGAGGGATCACTTTGTTATTGATGAGATCCAGAATCTCGTGACGCAATCTCATACACTTATCAGTCAAATGTTCGTGGCCCTGGTGATAAGCGCAGTACTGCGAAGCATTGTATCTCGGGAGGAAAGGATCAGGCACTGGCATGGGATCCAATAACTTGATGAGCCCCTCCTTGACAAGTCGATTCAGGGCGGTGGTTAATGAAATATTAAGGAGAGTGAAGACTCTCCTTGGCCGTTGTTGTGCCTGCTGACTGTTGCTTGCCTGCTGATTGTGGCTTGGTTGTTGGGTAGAGGAGGAAGAGTTTAGGAGGTTTACCTCGTTCGAACGTGACACGAGGTTGGTAACAACAGACTGATTCTGGTTGTTTGCAGGGAAGGTCCTTCTCAGTTTTTGGCTGGGTTCTGCTTTCTCGATATCTCCAGACTGAATGGCGTCTTCGATCTGCACCCCAGCGTCAAATAGCTGCTCAAAGGTAGAGAGTGGTTGTGTGATGGGGTAACACTTTAGAGGGGACCGTAGATTTTTCACCACCATTCTCACTTGTTCCTTTTCAGTGGGCCAGTTCGTCATCTTGGTGGCTTTGCCCCTCTATCGGGTTAGAAAATCAATAAATAATTCTCAATTCTCCTAGCGAGTTGTTTCTAGCTCTCGGGTGGTTACGTCCAGCTGGACGTTGTAGCTATATTAATTGATGAATGCAGTAGCTATATCTTCTCAAGTTCTAGTCTTTGCCACCTCTAAAGAGAGGAACCACCTTTGTGCTGCCCCAGAAAGTGATCAGTGGAACAATTGGGCCTTGAGCTGATCGCCAATTCCCATGGGAGAGAGAGTTCCAACATACATCCTCATATGAATCCAGGGATCTCCAGTGCCATTAAACTTCTTCATCTCTGAAATTTTGAATTTTTCGGGCAGTTTGGCATCTACGAAAAGACATAAACCGCCCACATCAGCATGTACTCTTCTACACCCTTAACCTTTCTCAGCACCTTCTCCATTCGATCGATCTTCTCTGCCAGCATGGATTCCCTAGACTGGGTCATAATCTCCTCCTCCACCGGGATATATCGGGGAACCTGGGGTGGTGCGACGACTTACGGTGCCTCATGTCCTTGGTTATCGTCCTAGAAGTCTTCACTGTTCTTGTTTATATCTTCTGGCTATTGGTTGGCACTTGGCAGATAGGCCTGAATTGCTCGAATTTGTGCCTGACATTGATTTTGAGCTTGGGTTTGCTGCTCCACAGCTCTCTGTATCTCAGTAATAGCTCTCATCAGAGCTGTTAAGTTAACTTCATTCTCTGTCATTTTTAATGACTCAGCTAGCTGTTCAGATATTCTATAGAGTCTGCTTGACCTTAATCTTGCCCAAGCGCGTGTCGACTGTAATCTTTCTAGCTCAATGGTTTAGACCCGATGAAAACCTATATTTGAAAAGCAGAATAACTAGTATCAAACACTTTCCATATAAGAATTCTGACCACAGGTAGCAAACATTTCAGATACCCAAAATAGCAAATCACAAGCAGATAATCACGGAAGTTGAAACAATACCCCTATCGGGCCCATACTGGTAACATAACAACAAGACATACGAAAACTCGGGGTGAAGGCTAAGGAGAAGGTTAACCAAACTCTAGGGGCAGAAATGGGCAGCATAACAGTAGGGAAACAGAACTAGCTCGCAAGGGTATAACAAAGGTTCGAAGAAAGTGAGCCTAACACAACAACGGGGGAGAATCCAACAATCTGAAAAGAACCCAAAAGAGAGAGAAACTGCTCTAAAGACTTCAAAACAAAACATGGGCATGACCCCGAGAAGAAAACTACGGCATAAAAATCAAGCAAGATGAAGAACAAATCCCGGGTAAGAACCCGAAGGCGAAAAGCTAACCTATTCAAAGGATAACAGAAAACCCACGTAGAACCCAGAAAAGGAACTAGCCTAAGTCAAACAAACAATGCTAACAAACGTAATCAAAACATACAATTAACAAAATATATAATCCTACTAGGGTTAGCAGCTTCTAATGGAGGGTTCTAAGCTATTATATGTAAAAGGCCAATTTTGGTCAATCGAACAGGGTAGCTTTTGAATAGAGCCGGGTATATACCTTACATGCTTGGAGTGATGCAGGATATGGTCGAACGGTACGTTTAAACTCTTTTACTGCACCTATGAAAGCGTACAGTCAGTAAGGCTTGCCCACCTTCCCAACAATCCCCAAAACGGGTAAATGATCGGGGCATCAGGTCAACCAGGTAGGGGGGTGTGAAGAACAATGCACATGCATGCGAGAATGCAAATGAGAAATTCTTAATAAGAACCAATGATATTTTTAAATCTAGCACTCTTAATTGATTTTATAAACCAGTCCCTAGCAGAGTCGCCAGAAAATACTGTGGCGCCAGGATTTTGGGGATTTTTGGAATGGTAAAAAATATGAAAATTCAAAGGATATTTTGAAAAATATTTTAGCACATTGAAAGCCAAATTTTGAAAACTCCTTTTTGTTTGAAAATAGTGTTGCCACTTGATTTTTGAGAAAAATCAAGAAAAATAAAATGGCTACTGGTCTTTAAAACGTTAAACTAGAGAAAGAGGGTTCGGGGGTTAAGGTACGAATTAGGGAAGGTGTTAGGCACTCCGTTCGCCCAACCATAAGTTTGGCCTCTACTAATCAGCATTGGTTCTTTAATAAGACTTCTCAAATACTTGCAAATAAAAAAAACGAGAAAAGAGATAATATTCAAAATCAAATATAGAAAATACATAACATATGTATATAAAACGCCAAATAAAATAAGTATTAAAAGAAAAATTCTAAGTCCTACGACATGCTATTTCTAATTAAAGGGTACATAGAGTACACCCGCATGTAATTTTACCAAAATAAACTTACTATTATGATTTGCATAAAAGAACAAAAAAATATGTTAGAAAATACTAAAATTATCTAAACATAAATTGTTACAAAATAAGCTATAAACTAAAATATGCTTATTATCAAAACAAACTAGATTAGCATTAACATAATGAATATTTAATAAAAAAAGATACTAAATATTAAAATAAAAGATGTATATAAAAAATCTTATATTAAAAGGAAAAGTTCACAAAAGAAAATTATACTAAAATAAAAAGAGGTTAGAAAATAGTTTACAAAATAAAATCTAACTATTTACATCTTATTCTTTTAAACAAAACAAAAGAAAAGAAAAATAAAAGAAATGAAATGAACAAGAGAGAAAATTATACTACCATTTAAAGGTAAAAATTAACTTAAAAGATTTTTTATGATTTTTTGGTTTAACAAAATAAAAGAAGAAATACTATAAAAAGAAAATAAAGATATGAAAAAAGAAAAAATAAATAAAACTTTATAAGAAAAGTAAAGCTAACAATAAATAAAATAAAATGCTACATTACAAAAGCTGGTAATAAAAAAAATAAAGCGCTAGAAAAGAACATTACACTAATATTAAAAGAAAAGAAGAGAAAAATAAAATAAATACTAATATTAAGCTAATGCTAATAAAAGAAAATAAGTACAATTATTTAATTCAAATGTGAATGTAGTATTGGTAACTACATTCACATAGATGTAAGTGTATTATTATAATAATTAGCAATATCAACAAGTTGTAATTACCAAAACATATTAGCACTAAATTGATGAATTAATAAAAAATAGCAATGTACTTAGTGTGAATGTGTAAACTAAGAAGTTAATTAAAGTGACTAAATTATGTGAGGCAAGTTAAATGATAAACAAGATTAACTATGTAAATAAAAGGAGTATGCAAAATGAAATTGAACTTAACCCAATCATTCCAAAAGAGAGAGAATGGAGTTAGAAAGATCGAGGATCCAAACAAAATACATGGATCGCTAAGGAATTCTCGAGTGGGGGAAATGAGCTTCAATGGTCCAATCCTTAGGTGATGATCCAAGCAAAGATTTCAAAACTTTGGTATCGGGGGTTCGGCTCTTGGTACTTCGGTAGGGTTTTGGCGTCAGGGCTCGGATTGCTCGGCGACTCGACAAAACTTCTCTCACTAAACTTCTCTCTAAAAAATCTCTCTTGAAAACGTACGCTGGGGTACGGTATTTATAGAATTCTTCAACCAATGATATGCTGACACATTTTGGGACACATTAGGCCATTTGGAGTTGGCGGTCGCTAGGTTATGAGTTGACGGTCGCTATGTTTGAAAAGGTTCCAAGAGCTTCTACTGACAGTCACCATAATGAAAGTTAGCGGTCGCTATATTGAAGGTAGCGGTCGCCACTTTTGGCTAGGGTTTCCAAGAAGTTCTATCGGTGGTCGCCATAGTGAACATGGCGGTCACCACAAAAAGTGAAAGTTTTCAAAAGGTTCTAGTGGAAGTCTCCATTTTGGAGGTGGTGGTTCAACATAATTTTATTGGTTTGAAGGTTTTGATGATTGAGTTCAAATACCGAGCTTGGATCATTTCTCGAGAATTGTACTTAGGTACCATTCCAACTGTTTTTATCATCGGATTCACCTAAGATTAAGCGAGGTCAAATTGGGGTGTCTGCAAGAAGTAGAATAGGTAAACGAAAACTAAACCTAAACGGAGTGCTAACTAACAAACAAAAACATTCATAAAAGAAAATTACATAATTTTAAAAGATTTATTGATCCTAAAAGAAGGGATCTAAGAAGCTATATGCAACAAGAGAAGGCTGGTAGGTCTGGACTCAGTATACCTTCTTAAGAGAGTCAAGAATATACCACCCAATCCTAGGAACGGTGCAAGGTATGGTTAAATAGTACGCAATAACTCTTTTTAGCACATCTATGAGAGCATATGGCCAAAAAGCTTGCTGGCTTCCTCGACATAGCCATGAGACAATAAACTGACTAAGGTATCGGGTAGGCAGAATAGGGTTTTGAGAATCAAGCACACAAGTATACACATTGCAAATACGAAAACCAATGAAAAGTTTACAACAAGAACCATTGACGTTTCAAGTTAAGCTCTCTTATGATTTTTATTTAGAAAAACCAATCCTCAATAGAGTTGCCAGAAAAACTACGGGTGTTATCGACAGGAGGGTCCGCTAAATATCAATTGTTTTTAGAAAAATACTATTTTCTTTTTAAAATAAAAAAATCCAAAATATCTAAACGCACTTTTTAGAAAAATGGAGTCGCATCTTGGTTTTTAAGAAAAACTAAGAAAAACAAAAAGATGGCCACAGGTTCTTTTTTAACGTAATCAGAGAAAAAGAGGGTTCGTGGGCTAAGAAACGAAAAAAAAAAGATGTTAGACACCTTTTTCGTCCAATCATAAGGTTAGCCTCTACTTTGTCAATGTTAGTTCTTGTTTTAAACTTTTTAAAGGTAACGTATACAGAATAGTAGGTTAAAGAGAGTTCGTACAAAAGCAAACATCAAAGAAAAATCCTAACTACAATCCGAAGGGGTCATGCAACTTGGTTATCATTTCTAAACATGCCGCGCATATTGTTTGGGCAAATCAAAGTGAAAAACATGCGATGAAATGTCAAAATAAAATAAGAAAAGGCCTAGTGGTCATGCAGTAAAGTTTCTATCTCTAACATGCCATATACAGATTATACAGAAAGAACATAAGAGATTCAAATACTGTTTTAAGCCACTGGATATACAAAAACCTCACGGCCGTAGCAACCAATGTTGCGGCCGTGACAAAATAAGTCATAAAACTGGCGGGTATGACAAAATACATGGTAACCGCAAGAAAAAGGGATGCAAAAATTCACAGCCGTGACAACAAAAATTGTGGCCACAGTATTTTGAGATCCAAAAGGGGTGTTCAATATGCAGGGTCTAAAAGAGACCCAAATGGATGAGCCACATAGAACAGAGACCACATCCAACTTCATAAAGGCTGGATCTATTGTTCATTAACCCAACAACAGCATAGATCTTGAAATAGGATATATAAAACATTAGAAATATGTAATAGAAGGCTTAAACCATAGTTTTCATGATACTGGTCTTTCAAAAAGTTTACGACTATAGCAACAGAATGTTGCGTTGTGAAAAAAATAAGAAAAGAAGTAGCGACCAAAAACAAATAAGTAGCAGCCGTAATAATATGGTCAAAATAATTCACGGCTGTGATATCCAAGGGTTGAGGTAGTCAGGTTTGAAAAATTACAAATACTTTTTTGTGTGTTCAGTATGCCAGTGACTACAAAGATGGATTGAAATATACAGTCCTACGCATTACAACAAGTTATAAACATACTATTTAGGAAAGAAAACTTATATGAACATGCTTTGATTGAAATGAATAAAATAAAAAGAAATAATGAATGAAAACCTTAACCATGACATCCTCTGGAGAGAGAAAAGGAGGGTTTAAACAAGCGTCACGATTTTTCTAAGGTTACCTAGTGTAGACAACCGTCTCGAATGTCCTCTCTGATGTAGGAGACGAGAATCGCCAAGTAATCTGTGCTCCAAAGCCTCACTAATGTAAGCAAAGTCACAAACGAGGTCCGAGAGTACCGGGAATATGAGTATCAGGTGTATCGAAATATCAGGTGGGAATCGAATTCGACAGAGTATCGGTATCTAGGTATTACTCTCTCTGGTTTATGTGAGAATGGCTCCAATTATAGGCAAGGAGGCAGCACAAACATTCTCTAGAATGCTGCCACCTGTACAAAAGGTGTTAAACTCTCAGCCACGACCTTTATTGTACGAACAGTGCATGCCACGTTCTTCATTTGTACGAACAGTGCATGCCGTGACCTTCAAAGGTCGTGGCTAGGTTTAGATTTTCAAAAAGATGGCGGCCGTGACAAGTGAAAGTCGCAACATGTTCTAGGATCACAAAAAGATGGCAGCCATAAGAGTAAAGACACAGCCTGTTGTAGGGTTTTAAAAAAAGTGGCAGCCGTGAGGATCTAGATGTTGTGGCCTGAAGGTTTTCGGTAGTTTCTTGGGTTTTGTGCTGAATTCCTGACTTTGCATGCTTGGGAGTACCCTTGAGCGCAAGACCCATGTTTTTGTCATTGAGGAGCATTCAAGACGGGTGCCTAACATTTAGCTTAGTCAAATTGAGGTGTTTACAGCCATAGGAGTGGTTGATCCACTACATGAGAGCTTGCATTGATGTGTATCATTCATGTATTGGTGTATCTTGGACATAATTTAATATTTGCATGCTATGTGGTATTTGGGCATGGAGATTGGGCTCCTAGGATGATGTATCTTGCCCTTAGGCAATCGGTCGACTAGTTTGGGGTTCGAGTTAAAAAGGCATTTGGCCGATGTCCGTTCTAACCAGAAATACAGATGAGTTACCCGAATTGACGTGTCATTCTGATTAGTTCTCCTCATTATGTGTTGCATAAGGTGTGTTAATGCGATGATACATATTATGTGGTATCTTTTTGAAGGACAATGTTGTCTGTGAGAGATAAGTGGGTTTAAACCTTGTTATTTATATCTTCTTTTCGTTCTTTTCTTATATAGAGCGATGTTACCGAAACGAGGTAGAGGCCGGGGTCACAGTCGAGGTCATGCTTATGCCCAAGTTCCAGAAGAAGGGGATCTGCATGCTCCACAAGAACAAGTGGGGATGTTGACGTTGTTCGGCAGATGCTCACGACGATGCGAGCTTTAGCCAATGTGGCTAGGGTTAGAGCTAGAGCTCTCGAGCCAAGGGCTACGGTAGCAATGAGAGAATTTCAGCGGTTGAATCCTCTAACCTTTTCTGGGAAGTTGAACCCCAAAGTCGCTACAGTGTGGATAGAGGTAACCACAATGATCTTTGACACCCTAAAGATCGTGGAGGATGAGTTGCGGGTAAAGTTGGGGACATTCCAACTTCGAAAAGACACGATGGATTGGTGGAAGTTTGCCAAGACCACTGTGGAGGGCACATGGGCCGCTTTCACTAGGATCTTCCTAGAGAAGTATTTCCCAGGGTCATCAAGCGATACCTACCATGAGGAATTCCTTTCCCTCATCCAGGTTATCCTGTCAGTGGTCCAATATGAGACCAAGTTCTCGAATTTGTCGCAGTTTGCGTAGGAGATGGTGGCAATGGAAGAGAAGCGCACCAAGCAATTTGAGCGGGGTCTTCGACCCGCCATTAAGGGCAAGATTGTAGCTTTAGGATTTTGATTCTATACCGAGTTAGTGGAGGCCACCATTCGGGTAGAGAATTCCATGGCCGAGAGCCAAATCATCAGAGAGAGTAAATCACATCAGGGGGGTTCTAGTGCGCTGTTAGAGGGGCGCCAGTTGAAAAGGAAAAAATCTAGGGGTTCGAGTTCTTATCCTATGAGGTCCTAGCCGCAATCACGATTGGCTCATGCACCATCGATGGGTTCGTCTAGACGTTCTGAATGTTGGGAGCTAGTTTTTTTCTTATGCAAACAGCCAGGGCATCGTGTCAGGGAGTGCCTAAACAAAGATAGCAGTAGAGTCAGATTCGAGGGAGGGCCCTATATTCTTGCTATCAATGCGGCCAGGCAGGTCACATGTGCTGAGATTACCCTCAAGAAGGGAATGTATAGGGTGCTTTAGGATCACAACCAGGGCAGGCGTCTCAGGGGCAACAGGGTTATGGGCAGTCGCCGATGCAGTCAAGAGTGTAGTCAGTGAGGACAACGGGAAGGGCTACTTCAGCCCAGTCAATGAGACAACTGGGAGCTAGGGGAGTAATAAGCCAAATTAGGAAAATCAGGGGGTGAGTGTATGCCTTCATAGAGCCCATCACGTCAGTGGCACCTGCTGTGCCAAATGCTGCAACCAGCCCTTCGATCATTCGAGGTACCTTTTTAGTGTACCATTCATGGGCCAGTGGTCTCATTAACATTGGAGCATCGCATTCATTCATCTCATCCGCATTTGTATTTACATTTGCATTGGGGTTAGAGGTAGAAGTTTTTGGTAGCGCCTTATGTGTAGAGACACAGATTAGTGACACTATCGTATTGAACATATCTATAGAGCCTATGAGATGGAGATTTCCGACCACTGTTTAGTGTTTGACTTCATTGTGCTCGATATAACTTCATTCGATATCATATTAGGGATGGACTGGTTAACCGCCTTTCACGCTTTTATCAATTGTGACCAGCGACGAGTGTTTGTTTGCACACCAGAGAGAGACTCCTTTTAATTTGTGGGTGACCAGGACGATGGTTTAGTGCCTAGACCTCATAGTTTTTGGAGCCGTGACAGCCTTACCTCCTTTTTCTCTACCTTGTTGACGAGTGAGAATGATTTAACTCGCAAAGAGCTTTCTTCCGTTGTTTGTGAGTTCCCATAAATCTTCCTAGACGATTTATTTGAGCTTTTTCCACAACGGGAAGTGGAGTTTTCCATTGACATTATCCCAGGGATTGCCCCCGTCTCTATGCCCTCATATCTTTTTGCGTTAGCTGAGTTTCTATAGTTGACGGTGCAGGTCTAAGAGTTGCTGGACAAGGGTTTTATTTGTTCTACTGTGTCGCCTTGGGGAACGTCAGTCTTATTTGCGAAGAAGAAAGACGGGTCCTTGCATTTGTGTATTGATTACCGAAAGTTGAACCACGTGACCATTAAGAATAAGTACCCTATGCCTCGTATTAATGATTTGTTTGACCAACTAAAGGGTTCGTGCTAGTTCTCTAAAATAGATTTGTGATCGAGGTATCATTAGTTGAAAGTCAAGGAAGAGGACATTCAGATGACGGCTTTTCGTACCCATTATAGGCATTTTAAGTTTTTAGTCATGCCTTTTGGACAAACTAATCCACCGACGACATTCATGGACCTCATGAACTATATCTTTCACCCTTACCTTGATCGATTCATGGTGGTGTTCGTGGATGACATACTAATTTATTCACCATTGAAAGAGACGCACGAGGAGCATATTAGGATTGCTCTATAGTTGTTGCGGGAAAGAGACGCACGAGGAGTATATTAGGATTGCCCGAGGTAAAGTTTTTTAGGCATGTGGTTTTGGGAGATGAGGTCACGGTGGACTCTTCCAAGATAAAAGTCATGATGGATTGGGAGAGGCCAAAGAACGTATTCAAAATTTTGAGTTTCCTAGGCTTGACGGGTTACTACCGACGATTCGTGAAGGACTTCTCTAGACTCGCAACGCCTATGACACGTCTTACGTAGAAATGAATTAAGTTCGTGTGGAACGACGGTTGTGAGCTCACCTTCTAGACATTAAAGGTGAGGCTGACCAGTGCACCTATTTTGATTGTTCCAGAAAGGGGACTTGGCTATGCCATTTATTGTGATGCATCGCATGAGGGTTTGGATTGCATGTTGATGCAATAAGGCAAAGTGGTTGCCTATGGGTCGAGACAGTTGCACATTCATGAAAAGAACTACCCCACACATGATTTGGAGCTCGCAGCGGTGGTCTTTGCTCTAAATACCTTGAGCCACTATCTGTATAGAGAACGCCTTGAAGTGTTCTCGAATCACAAGAGCTTGAAGTATTTTTTTTTTACAGAAGGATCCGAATCTACGCTAGAGAAGATGGATGAAATTTTTGGGTGACTACGATTTTGATCTGCAGTATCAATTGGGTAAAGCCAATGTGGTGGATGATGCCCTTAGTCAAAAATCTCTGAGCTCATTTGCTCACATGGCCGTTAGGGAGTGGAGTATGCTTAGAGAGGTTGGTAAGTATGACTTGCAGCTTGGTGAATCCAGCGACTGTGTTACCTTGTTTATGGTGGTTTCTTAACCCACCCTTATTCACTGCGTTTTGGAGGCTCAGTAGTCTGACGCATAGAGCCTGATGTTTCAGGAATGAGCCCTGGGTGGCAAGGATGCCAAGGAGTGGACTATCCACTCCGACTAGAGTTTGAGATTTACAGGAAGGATCTTCATGCCTGAGTCATGTCGTGATGACGTGCTTCATGAGTTTTATCATTCGCGCCTTGTAGAATATCTTGGTGGCACCAAGATGTTTCATAATGTGCGTAGACAGTTGTGGTAGAGGGGTATGAAGAAGGACGTTGCACTCTTCATTTCATGTTTCCTTACTTGCTAGTAAGTAAAAGTCGAGTATCAGAGACTAGCGAGTTTATTACAACCATTGTCAGTGTTGAAGTGGAAATGAGAGAATATTGCCATGGATTTTGTGTCGAGACTTCCGAGGTCACTGAGAGGGCATGATGCTGTTTGGGTTGTAGTGGACAGATTGACTAAGTTCGCGCACTTCCTTCTTATTCGTATGACGAATTCAATTGATAAGCTAAGCAAGCTTTATGTGAGGGAGATCGTCAGACTCCACGAAGTACCAATTTCTATCGTCTCATATCAGGATCCCAGGTTTACTTTGCGCTTTTGGCAAAGTTTACAGTCAGCAATGGAGACGAGCCTATTTCTCAGTACTTCTTTCCATCCCCAAACAGATGGCCAGTCAGAGCACACCATTTAGATACTTGAGAATATGCTACAGGCATGCATTTGAATTTTCGTGGGTAATGGGTGGGCCATTTGCTATTAGTGGAGTTTGCCTACAATAGCAGTTACCAGTCGAGCATAGAGATGGCACCTTATGAGGCGTTGTATGATAGACCTTGTAAGTTACCCATTTGCTGGATCAACGTTGGTGAGATGGTCATGCTAAGACTCGAGCTTGTACGTGAGATTACAGAAAAGATCATCGCAATTTGTAAACGCTTAGTAACCGCTCAAAATCGACAGAAAATCTATACTGACAAGAGGAGGAGATCATTGGCGTTTGAGGTGGGAGACCATGTATTCTTGAAGGTCTCGCCATGGAAGAGTTTGATGAGGTTCAGGAAAGGTGGGAAGTTATCACCCTGTTTTATCGGATCGTTCGAGATTCTTGAGAGGAACAAAGAGGTGGCCTACCACCTCGCTTTGCCACCACAGTTAGCCTCCGTATAAAATATTTTTCATATGTCCATGTTGCACAAGTACGAGCCGGATCCATCACGCATGCTAGATTGGACCGACTTGAGAATTGAGGATGACATTACCTACGAAGAGAGACCAGTGAGAATTCTTGATAACAAAGAATAAGTCCTTTAAGGTAGGACCATCCATTATGTGAAGGTTTTGTTGCTTTACCACAGTATTAAAGAAGTTACGTGGGAACGAGAGTCGAGAGTTCGTGAGAAGTACCCCGAGTTGTTTAATCCTTATTGTATATCTAATTTCGGGACTGAAATTTTCTAAGTGGGGGAGGTTGTAGGGACCCAACCCCCTTTCTTTTTAATTTGAAATGTTTAATTGAACCTTGTGGATTCATGTTTATTTACAGGATGGGATTAAGATTTGATTACGAGTATGATTGTTGATGATAATTATGTGCCTATCTATGCATGAAAATAATTATTGTAGATGAATTGAACAAGCCTTGGAGCATTGGAACAAAATTGAGATTCTTATATTTGTTTTCCTTCCTTGGTATACCTTCTAGCGAGGGACTACTCGAGTAATCCCGAGACTGATCGAGCGGTCTGTAACAGAAGGGTTTTTAAGTAACGGGATTAGAGTGTTTGGCTTCATTTCTTTCTTATCCCTCTCTCTCTCTCTGAACTGAAAATCTAAACCCTAGATTTGGACTTAGTGCTCTCTTGAGGTCTCTCACCCTCCTTGTAGGTCCTCCCTTAGTGCTCTTTCTTTAGTGGTCAAGCGATGGAGGTTCTTCCTATTCCTTTTCACCGTTCGATTGGTGTTTAGTTTGGTCAGAGCTTATTTGGGGCTTGAAACTTGTTGTTGGAACACCTAAGAGGTAGGATTTATGACTATTCTTGAATATTATTTAACATGAGTTGTATATTTAATTATATATACATGAGAGCATGAAATTTGTGTTTCTAGAACCCTAGACTAGGGTTTGAAGTTAAAACATGTTAAATCTTGGGTTTATGGTTGATTTGTGATAAATCTACCATGGGGTATTCATTGGATGCCCACTACTTTGCGAATTTGGGATATTGATTTGATGAAATAAAAAGAACCAATTTGGATCCAAGGATCGTTTAAGTTGGGCTTGAATAGCTCTTCAGTGAAATACCAGAAAACTGTGCAGATTGGGTGACCTATCCACCAGCTAATAACCGAGAATAAGGCGTTAGTCGAGGCGAGTTATAGAACGCAACGTTACTTAACGGGTCTCGTGTGGCCCGATCAGTAGTAACGCAACGTCGGTCTATAAGCTCATCCAGCGTCGGCTCCTAGATTGTAAACCACAAGTTGGTTGAGATATTAAAATTGTGGATAACGCGTGTGTGCGTATGTGTGAGTTATGGAAAGTGAGAACCTGAAATGGATGTAATGAAATGAATAAAGGACTATGTAGTGAGTTTTGTGTGATAATAGGTTTAACTCGTAAAAGGAAAATCGGTCATGTGAATGAAGTTTTGACGAAAAATGGGGTTTAGTCTTTAGTGAGACTATGTGTTGCATTTTGCATAACGATTTTCGCATATCATGCATATATTCATTATTAGTCAATTTTTTACGAGCCACGGCTCATATTGTTTAACAACATTTCAGGTGATAATGAAAAGATGGCTATGGATTAAAGGATGTTGTCGCGGGGTCCCTTATTTTTGTTTGAAGTATTTGACAGAATTATATGCCTTTGTATCATCTTTTGAAAGTTTAACGATTTTAAATGTAATTCTTTTAAATACTTTGTAGTTTTCGCAAACTCATATTTTGCATGCATGGAAGGACGTTGTTATCATTTCAAGGGTTATATGATGAATGGATGATGGTTTCTTATGGTTTAGGAATGTTTTGAGATGTTTTCTCAATTCTTTTGTTCCCATACTTATAAAATGGGTAACATGAAAAGCTTATCTTTACAAGTGTTTTGATGTAAGAAGTCAAGTTTTTGGGAACAAAGTTGAGAAAGGTGTCCAGAGCTGGATCACCCAATGGATCGCTCGATGGACCGCTCGAGCGATCTATCGAGCGGTCATGAATGCCTCTCGATTTCTCTGTTGCAAGTCGAAAATGTTACAACTGGTAAGAGACCGCTCAAGCGGTCTTTTAACCGATCAAGCGGTCTAGCTAGTTGGGTAATTTTTAACGTTTACTTTTTAAAGGGATGTTTGCCCATGGTTTTAACCCTTCTTTGTGTATCTTTTTACTTCAAATCATGATTTAGTTTTGTTAAAACATTTATCTTTTTGGGCCTTTCTCTTGTGAATCATTTGGGTTTCCATTGTTACATAATCGGTAGGGGTGTCCAAAAGACTCGAATAACTTGCGAACCAACCAGAACCGGTCTCTATGAGTTGGGTTGGTTCGGTTCTACTAGGGTGATGGGTTAGTTCTGGGTTCAAAATAATCAAAATCGATGTACTCAAGTCGGTTCGCGGGTTGGCGAGCTCTCAACCCAACCCAACCTGAGACCCGGAGATATATTATATATAATAATATAATTATATATATTTATTTATAAAACTTAAATTTATGTTAATTTTTTCTAGGGAAAACTTTTGTTTGATACCATGTACAGAAATTATCACATAACCACATTTGGATCATGGTTTTGTTTTGTGTATGGACGTTGTTGAATGAGTGCAGCAAACAGTTTCCTGAACTTATCGCTTGTCTTGAGCATAAAAGTCTTGTTCAATTTGTTTTCTATACCATTAGTTTTTTTCTTTCCTTAAGGAGTTCTTTTGCAGATGATGAATCTGGCATGGAGAATGTTTTAAAGCGAGCCGTGCCATGGCTTGATGATTTACGAATAAAAGATGCCTCAAGCTCAATCTTTCCTGACTTAAGTTTAGTCCAGTGGATGAGCATGCAATGGAATCATCGGTTTCCAGCTGCTCAAATAGGATTCTTTCCACCTATTGGTTCTTCAACATCGTTTCACAACCATCTTAGCACTGATTATCCTTTCAAATTATTTAAAATTGTAGCTCTTTAACTCCTAAAAAATGAGGTATTTCTATCTCCCATTGAAATAACTTAAGAAGTATTCTAATTATTTTTGCACCTTGTTTTAAAGTGGGAATGATTCAGTTATGGGTCCATTTCTCAAAAATCGATCTTATTCAGTTCGATTCTAGATTACAGTCTAACCTAACCCAGACCGACCCATACTCACCCCTAGTAATCGGAGTGTTACACTAGTAAAGGAATATGCAAACAAAAATTCAAAAAATTCTGCCATAAGTTATAGTTACTTTTTTTTTTATTTCAGCTATCAACTATATTTTTATCAAATACTCACAACTTTTGCTACAAGTTACAATATGTAAGTTACTAATTTCATCAATACCAAATACTATTAAGTCTAAATAGAGTATTAAATTTTAACAAAAAATTAAGATCCACAGCATTACTCACCTGCCCCAAAACTAGTCTTTTTATAAATCATAATCATATCTTTTAATTATAATTTGTAAGTTTATAATTTTAGCTGTGTACTTTAATTTTTTTATTTTTGATAAACACAAGCTTGTGAACGGATTGTTTTCAGAAAATTATTTTTGGAAATATAAATGAAATTAAAAAATATGAAAAAGGATGATATTATTATATAAATAATAGTCATGAAATATAAGATGGCTGGCGTTGGCCAAGTTTGAATAGCGGAAAGTGTTCCCATGAGTACACGTGAGTGTCACATGGTTTCCGATTTTCTACGCACCGAGATTAGCTGGAATTTTTGCAGCTTTTACAAAACTGCCGGTGATAACTTACGGCTCCGTTTGGCGATTGGTTTTAAATTAAATTATTTTTTTTAAGTTTAAAAAGCTAAAAAGAGTCATTTTGCAATCCAAAGACTTTTAAGTTTTTAGTCATTTTGTTTTTTTATATAAACTTTTATTATATTTTTTAAAATATAATAATTTTTATCATAGATATTCATTTTTTATTAAAATTATATTTTTAAAATTTACTCATCGAAATATATCAAACAAGATCTATATTGAATATAAAATTATTTTTAAAATTATTTTTAAAAATTATAACAACTTTAAGCTAAGATTTTTGTCTTTTAGCTTAAAATCATTTTAAGTCAAGTTTTTTGACTTATTATTTTTAAGCTTAAAATTTTCTTACAGTTCACTAAACAAACTTTTTACTTATTTAATTTAAAATAATTTTAAATAAAAATTCTAACTTAATGTCAGTTTGCCAAACGAGGCCTATATATGTGCAATTGAATAGAAGATCAGGGGCAGATTCATTGGTTTTCTTGCTTTGCCCTGGTTTGGAACAGTTGTTTATTTCTTTGTTTGTTTATTTTGTTTTGATTATTAATGAAATTTCTTATTACGTTAATGAGTTTTTTTTATAAGTTTAGAAATTAAAAGAATTGGTTAAAAGAGGTTAAAAAAATATATGCTAAATTAAAATAAGATAATAAGTGAGATTTGTTTTTTCTTATGTTCGTGTTTAGTAAAGTTTTTTTTTTTAGTAAAATAATTACTTTTTTTTTTGCTCCTCTCAATCTAGAGGATCAGAAAAAAAAATAAAATAAGTTTAAAATATTTTTTACTTAAAACCAAAACTCTATAATTTATCACAAATTAACTAGGCCTTGTTTGGAGAGATTTTATATACACAAATATCTTTGCTAATACTTTATAATTTATATAACAAATTAGCTTAGTTGATGTGACATGTATTTTATGGTACATCTAAGGATTATTTTATCCCCACACTCAATTAATGGTTATAATTTATTTATTAATTTTTTTTAATAATTTTTTACTCTACAGACCTATACACTCAATGTAATGATTTCACACGATCATTGCTTGGAGAACGGATCATGCATTTACCGAAAATGTACTTTGTAAATGTTTCATATACGGTTTTTTTTATTATTAGATAATCATGTTTAATAATATTTAGATAAACATGTTTGTCCCTACTTAATATATTTAGACCCTGATTGATAGTTTTTTTTATAACATTTTTAGTTAACATATTAAAAAATTAACTTTATTCATTTGGCAAAAAATTTTTAAAATAATAAATTATTAATAAAAATATGATATTTAAAATTTTAAAATGTCTTTTTAGGCACAAGAAATATATAGTACTAGTCCATAATGCATAAATAGCCAAGTACATACACTAAACGCATTATAACACTAGTACATAATGCATAAATAGTTGTTCAATCACAAATAGGTGAGCGTATTTAGCAACTTTGTGTGCACATTTAGAACATCTCCTTAGTCTGTGATATTTAATTATTTATTTGCTTTATATTATCTATTTTTATTTTTGCTATCTTTATTAAAATCTTATTTTTTAGATTTTTTAAAATTAATCAAAAAATTAAAACATTTAATCAAAAGCTGAAAACTTTTAAAAAGAATGAAAATAAATTAATACACTAGATTCTTAATTTATTTTTGTATTTAATAATTGTTTTCACTTTTTAACCAATGTACTATATTTAATTTCTCTAATCGAAACAAATTAAAAAAGTAAAAAACTTTTAAAAAATATATACAAAAAACAAATACCATAAATTTTTTAGTAATATCATATACACACAAATCAACCACATCACAACTACGGAAAATTAATTTTGATCATCCATATATATGTAAAATCGACAATAATACTTATATTCATATGAATAATTAGAATTTAATTAATTTTTTAATTAGTATAGGGAAAAGTTTCAATACACATTCCAAATCTAGAGTGTATGAAATGCATTTTATAAATTTTATCACTAAGTTTCATAATTAAATTATATAAATTTATAAATTAGTAACTATAAAAATTTATAAATTTAATCATAAAAATTCATAACAAAAAACACGTAATTCGTAACCAACAATTTTTGAGTTGACATTTTAAATATTTTATAATCATAATTACAAACATTCATAATTTTAATAACAAAATCTCGCTAGTACATATTATACACCCAAAATATGGGGTGTCTATTAAAGTTTTTGAAATTTAAGTAAATGTCCTATTATCAGTTGATAACAGAGTTTTAGTCTTATAACTTTTTTCCACAAATTTAGTTCCATGTAATAACTAACTAACGAAAATACTCTTAATGTTCTATTTTTGCGCATCCCTTAAATCAAACAACATCTATCTCTCTCTCTCTCTCTCTATATATATATATATATATATATATATATATATATATATGTTATATCTCGGCAACCCAAGCGGAG
>JAULJZ010167839.1:0-25067 GCA_032270985.1 Heliamphora pulchella
AGAAGTATTGTAAATGAACTGTTGAAAATTGAAATTTTTGTTTGGCATTTGACACATATATTTATCTTTAGAATAAGGTATTTATTATGGTTGCTTGAAGAAAACAAAGTGTTGTTCTTGAGAAAGTTTAAAACTCAATATTATAGTGAACAAAAGTCATTGTTGATAACCTTTTTGCAGGACGGTTTGGGTTGAGTTCACGGATCCATAGGGTTCGGGCTGTTACATCGTGGTAATACTTGCCCGGGATGGCAACATGTACTTAATGAAGTCCGCAAAATATAAATTATGGAACTTGTTGAGGATCAGTGAGATAAAAAAGTTCACACTACTTGCTTAAAAGTCACGAGAAGTTGGAGTCTATGGAAAACCTATTTGGGGTTTTATATACGTGTTACAATATTCACATATTTTGTCATTTGCATATCATGCATTTATTCATATTTAATCATATTCTATTGAGCCATGGCTGATGTTTTTTAAATCAAATATTTTTCAGGTATAGGTGATGAGAACTTGGATTGAGGAATCACACACTCTTTGTGTTTATTTTGGTTATATTGGGAAGCTTGCCATATGTATATGTTTTGAATTGCTAGGAGGATGCAATTATATTTTTGAGTTATTGAATACCATGAACATTTGGGTTGTAAAGCCATAAGGTCATGAATTTCATATATTCTGGATGAATTGAATACTTTATGATCCTTGCAGGAGGTTGTTTTGGATGTAATTGTTTATATATTCCATTGTTTTGGGTGTGGTTTCATTGAATTTCAAGCGTTTAAACCTTTACTTTTCATAAGAATGGAGGTTGGAGATGGAACCATGTGAAAAAGCTTTGAAAATATATCTGCTGGTGGTGGACCAATTGACAGACCGCTTGAGCGGTTATCGAGCAGCCTATCACTAAAAAAGGGGGACCTTAGCTCGACCAGTGGACCGCTCGAGCAGACAAGCCTGGGCATCGTCCAAAAATTATTTTTGTTATATAAATGTATCTTTTTTGCTTGAACTCCGATTTGGGTTATTATTGTGTTCAAATTGAAGTCCCGAGTGTCTTCTTTTCAATGGTTCTACTCTCTTTTCTAAATTCTTTTCATGGCAGAAGTTTTGATCCAAATAGTGAAGGTGCTTTCTCACAAGTTTTCCGCATGCTTTGGCTAAACCTTCTTTGGAAATGTTCCTTTGACCACCATTGGGCCTTTTTCATCAAACCATTAACTCTTCAAGTTTGTGCATGATCTCATTCTTTGGTCTCATCACATCGGATTTTGAGGTCTTAGTTTTCGGGGCATGACAAATTGGTATCAAAGCTCTACCTTCGAGCCATGGGAAGTGATTATGTCACCCTGTGAGATTTGGTGTTTTGTGTTTGACATGCATGTGCTTTTATGCCTAAGTAAAGAGCTCTAAGCTTGAAAACCTTAGTCAGTGAGAATCAAACTTTTCGCTGCATGTTTGTGTTATATAGGCATGAAACGTGACATGGTTCGAGTTGATTAGCATGTTGCATGTGTAGATGTTTAGTATGCACATATACTAATTAGGTACCATGATGTATAATACAATGTTATGTGTTTATTTGGATATGGAGTTGAATCCTGAGCATATTATGTTAAGATCTGGTGATCTACATAAAAATTCGATTGGAAACGCGTCTGATCAATATTGTTTCTTAAAAGAGGTCTATGGGAGTTCATTAGGGCGGGTAATGTCTCTTGGGAATGTAAATCAGTATTTGTTGGTTATTATTTGTTTAAACTTATATGTTGAGTGTTGATTGCTCTTGCGAGTAACATAAGTTATTCACATGCCATGATAATTATGTGACTTGTGTGGCATTGGTTAGTTCCCTATGGTGTTCTTATGTTGTTATGGTTTTTTCTTGCCATTACTAAGATATATATGGACATCGGTTTGGTCCTTTCTTGAAAACATTTCTTTTTGCATGGTGCCACCTTGATGTGGATTAAACCACTAGTGAACTTGTGATTGTCATGATACATTGTATGTTAAAATGCTTACATGATATGATCATGGGTGAGTTGAGGTCATGTACATCTTGAGCCATATTATGTCTTGAGCCGTATATTTGGAATGGAATATGGACAGGAACATAGTGGATGGGAACGTAAGGATCACCTATTAAAAAAAATTCTAATAACTGAATCTAATTGGTTTTAGGGCTATCTGTAATGACCCAAACTCCCGGACCGCACGAAAAGCCTACCAAACCACCATTTAAGGATAGCACGGTCCACCAAAACCGCCCAAACACAACCAGGTTGAATAACGAAATGAAAACGAGATTTTATTTATAAAAGAAATTACTAAAATAAGCCATTTTGCATAAAAAGGGTTACCCCCAGGTTCTCCAATCAAAACCTCCTTTCAAAAAAAAACCTAACTTTTTGTCACAGCAGCAGCCCGCTCGAGTGGACAGGGCATCGCTAGAGCAGTGAGGCGCCCGAGAGACTATCCAACCAGAAACCAGAAGATCATCTCAAGTCTTAAAAACACACCTAAAAACTTTATCCTTGAACAGAAATTTAAAACATCAAAGCATTTTAGGCAAAACGTTTATTTAACAATGAAATCATCCTTTCGACATGAAAACAAACTTTAAAAGAATGAAACCCACACAGAACAACGAAACCACTAACCAAAGGTCCCTCTCTCAAACGAACATTTCATACATGCATAAAATATCGCCACTAGGCTTACAAAACCAACTCCCAGAAACGAGCAATATACATAACATTACATAATCCTATAACAAAAATCGAAAACTACTATTAGTCTTTAGCCTCCTCGGGTCTCACAAGATTATCTCCCGTGATCACAATCACCTCAAAAAGATTTCAAATCCCACATCGTGAGCCAAAACCCAATAGAAAATAGACCAACATATAACAAAAGCTAAACATGCTGATGCAGAAAGATATGAATATTTTAACTCACCGGAGCCTAGAAAACGGTTTTATTTCGACTCACACGAGCCTCAAAATAGTTTGAAAATGGGTTTATATCTCAACTCTCACGAGCCTTGAAAATGGTTTAAAAACGAGTTTATATTCAAAATTTTATGTTTTCTCGCAAACTCCATAACGCTAGACAGTATATCGAAACATAAACAACTCATGAACATTAACGGTGTTGCGCAACCCACAATGATTCACACACAATCTATGCAATGCATCTTTACGAGCTTTCACTGTAGGATCAATATCTGCCTCTCATTATGCATCTTTACGGGCTTTCACCGAGGGACCAATAGCCGCCCCAACTAATGCATGAATGCACAAATGTTTGCACACACACAGCCATATACAAACATCACATTCACAAAATCACGTCATCCACCTAACCGTGGAGACCAACACTCAAACAAACACGACTCAACCGCAAGGGTTAGCTCTAATCCTCTAAAAATTAGGTTTTCACAAAACATTTGCATAAATCTTTACCTTTTTCCAAAACTCGACTTTCAGAAAGCCACGGACCCATACCCGTCCACCAACATTGAAAAGAAACTATAAAAACACTTTAAAAGCCCCTTTCCATCCAACCAAACATAGATTTAACACGTAAATCAACTATTCGTGCATTTTAAAACGGTAAAAACACATAAATTTCCACGTAGCACCCTTTTAAGACACGAGAGTCTAGGATTCTACCTCGGTAAGTTCAAAACTCAATGCTTTAAACCCCGACAAAAAATGAAAGTTGTCGAAACGAGATTCCGTCCAAATGGACGCGAAGCCCTCGGCACATATAATAAGGATCCGCTATCTGACCACCAAAAGCCAAGCCTCGAGCCCACTAAAAACTAGAGAGAAGGTAGAGAATATGCGTAGAGAAGAGAAGAAGCTTGTAGAACAAGGTTTTGCTCAAAAATCGAGACATGAGCTGTCTTATATATTTTCGTGCGAGGCCACCACCGCTCGAGCGCCCAACCATTGCTCAAGTGGTCCTCCACCGACATAACACTCTGCCACACCACCACTAGAGTGGATAACCACTGCTTGAACGGTTGTCGCTGGGTAAAAACCCAAGCAAAGAAATGAAACACCAAACCCCCGCATGCATAACACATATCTAAATATAATGTCCTATATATGATTAAAGCAATAACCAACACATCGAATATACATATAAAAAAATAGAGCCAGGTCTCACAACTCTATCCCCCTTTAAGAAATTTCGTCTCTGAAATTCGCTACGAGGTCAAAAGAAAGTGACCCCATCGATCGCAATCGACAAAAGCACGTTAGGTGGTCAGCCAGACTATCCCTAGAAGGATATCGAGCATGGTTATGTCGAGGTTGATAAAGATCAAACTCTAAACAACAGTCAACGGCCTCTAATTGATCGAATCTACAATCTCAACCCAACACCACACTCTCACCAACCGAGGTCTCAACACACAACGTACTATCCAAAGAGGCCATCTCCAACCCCAAAACAGATGACATGAAGGAATGCGATACCGCAGTACCAGATAGTACACAGGCTCAAAATCAGCACACTAAGAAAGTATCTCTAATCACCAGAGTAGTAGCTGCAACATCAGACACGACCGGTGCCTTGGAAGAACTCGGATCTGTAAGAGTATACACTCGGCCCTGCGTCATTCTAGTCTGGCTACCAAAACCCGGGATTGTCGGCTGTCGTACTGACAAACTGAGGTTCCCCATCTGGAACCCCGGAAGTCTAAACTACTGGGCGCTACTATCGGTAATCTGATTGAACCTGTGCAAACAGAACAGCTGGTGCACCTACCGTGCTCGACACACTACCTCCCTGAGGTCAATTCCTACGGATATGTTCAGACTGACCACATCCAAAACAAATCGGTGACTCCCTCCCTTGTGACTGAACTGGTACTGAACTTTGAGACTGCCTCGACTGTGGGCAATCGATCAGACGATACCCAGGCTGCCTGCACCGATAACGAACAAACTCCCTCTACTCTGGCCTCCCAAACGAAGCCACAGATGGTGGTAGCACAAAAACTATTGTTGTGATCCCAATGGATGAAAACTAGGGCCAGAGGACCTCTGCCTCTTATTGGAACGCCCACTTGACTATGCCTTTGCTCCACTCTACTGTGTCCCAACCTCTCTGGATCTACGAGTCTCATTCACAGTATTCTCAATCACCGCTGCTGACTCTACCAACTCGATAAAAAACACGCAGCCTTAATCCTGCCACTTGCTCCCTGATCGTAGGTCTCAAACCCCTCTCGAACCTCCTTAAACGTAGCTTGTCTGTAGCCACTAATTCTGGTGCAAAGCAAGATAAACTAGTAAATCTGGCTTTATACTGTAAAATACTCATCGCCCCTTGAGTAAGAGTATAGAACTCCTCCCTGCAAAGATCCCTTAAGGATGCAGGAAAGTATTTCTCATGAAAAGCCCTCGTAAAAGCTACCCACGTGCCCTCTATGGTATTCCTAGCATATTTCCACCACTCATGGGTGTCACCTCTTAACTAGAAGGTGGCAAAAGAAACCCTTAATTCTTCCTCAACAATCTGCAGCATATCTAGAATTCGAGTTACAAGTTCCAACCATTTTATGGCCACTGTGGGATCAGGATCCCCAGTAAAGGTTGGAGAGTCAAGACGCCAAAACAATCGCACCACAATAGTGGCCCTCGGCTCGGGCTCTCTCTCTCTCCCCCCTAGCATTCTCAGTAAGATGACAGATAGAGCCTACCATCTCATGCAACAACTCTATCGTATCTATCGGTCCTGCGGGAGCATTCGCATTCCCAGCATCAAGGATTGGCATATCTCTTTGGCCCAAACCACGGTCGCAGTCTCGATCACGGCCTCGTCCTCTCCGCGTAGACATCACTTCTATATGAAAGCAGCATAAACACATAAGCTTCCATTCATCATGTCATCACTACACATAATCATGCTAACACATAGCCACTTATGATCATGCAAACTCATCACACATACCGAGAAGAACCGACAAGAGTGACGCATCAATTTGGGTAACATACTTAGATTTCTTGCCAGAAAATACATCAGCCAAACGCATTTATAACTTAGTTTCCAAGTTTGTTAATCCCAATGCCCAAAGGCAAAACTAGTCAATCCTAAGGCTCAACCCCCATGCTCGCGTATTCACAGCATCCACGTACTCAACAAACTATCATACTTACGTTATAAAAACATTTAAACACATATAATCAAGCACATGCAATCAGCCTTACAAGGTGATGCAACCACTCCCACAGCTCTTAGGTATTCAAACCTCGAACTCTGATACCACTTGTAACGATCCAAACCCTTGGGCCATGTGAAAAGCCTACCAAACCACCATTTAAGGATAGCACGGTCCACCAAAGCAGCCCAAACACAACCGGGTCAAAGAACGAAACAAAAATGAGATTTTATTTTTAAAACAAATTACTAAAATAAGCCATTTTGCATAAAAGGGTTACCCCCCAGGTTCTTCAATCAAAACCTCCTTTAAAAACAAAACCCAACTTTTTTTCCCAGCGACAACCCACACGAACGGACAAGGCACCGCTCGAGCGGTGAGACGCCCGAGGGACTTTCTAACCAAAAACCAAAAGATCATCTCAAGTCCCAAAAACACGCCTAAAAACTTGATCCTTTAACAGGAATTTAAAACATCAAAGCATTTAAGGAAAAACGTTTATTTGATAACGAAATCATCCTTTCGACTTGAAAATAAACTTTAAAAGCACGAAACCCACACAGAATAACGAAACCAATAACAACCCAAGGTCCCTCTCTCAAACAAACATTTAATACATGCATAAAATATCGTCACCAGGCTTACAAAACCAGCACCCATAAATGAGCAATATACATAAGATAACATAATCCCATAACAAAAATTGAAAACTACTAATAGTCTTCTACCTCCTCGGGCCTCACAAGATCATCTCCCGTGATCACAATCACCTGAAAAAGATTTCAAATCCCGCACCTTGAGCCGAAGCCCAATAGGAAATAGATCAACATATAATAATAGCTAAACATGCTGATGCAGAAAGATATGAATATTTCGACTCACCGGAGCCTAGAAAATAGTTTTATTTTGACTCACACGAGCCTCAAAACGGTTTGAAAACAAGTTTATATCTCAACTCTCATGAGCCTTGAAAACGGTTTAAAAACGAGTTCATATTCAAAATTTCAAGTTTTCTTGCAAACTCCATAACGCTAGTCAGTATATCAAAACATAAACAACTCATGAACACTAACGGTGTTGCGCAACCCACAATAATTCACACGCAATCCATGCAACGCATCTTCACGGGCTTTCACCGTAGGACCAATATCTGCCCCTAATTATACATCTTTATGGGCTTTCACTAAGAGACTAATATTCGCCCCAACTAATGCATGAATACACAAAGGTTTGCAAGCACACACCCATGTACAAGCATCACATTCACAAAACCACGGCATCCCCCTAACCGTGGAGACCAACACTCAAACAAACACGGCTCAACCCCAAGAGTTAGCTCCAAACCTCTAAAAATTAGGTTTTCACAAAACATTTGCATAAATCTTTACGTTTTTCCAAAACTCGACTTTTAGAAAGCCACGGACCCAAACCCGTTCACCAACATCAAAAAGAAACTATAAAAACACTTTAAAAGCCCCTTTCCATCCAACCAAAGATAGATTTAACACGTAAATCAACTATTCATGCATTTTAAAATGGTAAAAACTCATAGATTTTCACGTAGCACCCTTTTAAGACACGAGAGTCTAAGATCCTACCTTGGTGAGTTCAAAACTCGATGTTTTAAACCCCGATGAAAAACAAAAGTTGTTGAAACGAGATTCCGTCTGGATGGACGCGAAACTCTCGACACGTATAATAAAGATCCACTATCTGATCGCCAAAAATCAAGCTCTAGGCCCACCAAAAACTAGAGAAAATGTAAAGAATATGTGTAGAGAGAGAGAAGAAGCTTGTAGAACAAGGTTTTGCTAAAAAATCAATACATGAGCTGTCTTATATATTTTTGCGCTAGGCCACCACCGCTCGAGCGACCGTCGTTGGGTGAAAACCCAAGCAAAGAAACGAAACACCAAACCCCCGTATGCATAACACATATCTAAATATGTTGTCCTACATACGATTAAAGCAATAACCAACGCATCGAATAAACATATAAAAAAAACCGAAGCCGGGTCTCACACTATCTCTTACCTTGTGAGGTGCTTTCGGTAGCCATTGTGGTGCCTCGTTACTTTTGACAACTTGTTTGATAATTCTTATACCATCTTTATATTGTGTTATTAAGTTACGCTTTCTATTGAAGTTTGGGTTTTAAGTTAGGGTTGTGTAGATCAGAGAGATGTTTGGTGGGTTACCGATGGAGTTTTAGCTTTGTTAAAAAGGGTTCTAATCTTGGTTCTGGTTCGGGTGCGTAACGATTGTGGGTTCTTTGAGAATTTTATGGGAGGAAGTTGGTTGTTGTCTTAGTCATTGTCATTATAGTTGTGAGGTCATGCATGGGGACTGTCCTTAGTAATAACACAGATATGTGCCTGTGTGGAATTAAAAGGTGGGTTGTGTTGACTCTTTTTTGTGTGACGGTGTAGTCACCCTTGGTGTTTTTCTTGTAAGTGATAAGTGTTCTAAACATAAGGGGGACCGGATAGATTTTGTCGATGCAGTCGACCCGGTTGTATTGGGATGGTGCGTCGATGAGTGTAATGTCCCTTGAAAAGATAGAGATGGCATGTGTTCTGATCTATAGTGTAGATGTTACTGAGTTATCTTTGCCTTTATGGTGATCATGGGGTTAGTAAAGTTGAACAATACACCTTGATGGTTTGAATTGCCTTGGGCTAGCGAATGAACATCATTATATCTAGAATGTACCTTATCATCCTTACGCTCGAGCAATAAAAGTGTCAATAATTTTTATCTAGCTACATGAGTAATGGGTACCTTTGGGATAAGAAGTATTGCTCAACCTTTTCGATTAAGTGTGTTATGTTATCTTTATTGGTTTTGCCTAAGCTATGAGCTCGAGGCTGTGGAGTGACCATTGTTTGCCTATTATAGGCCAAGTTAGATTAGCATAACCATGTGAGGGTTCAATCTTGGCTTAATATAAGCATTCAATATTGTACCTTTATGTCTACCCTGTTGTGAACCTATCATCTTGCGATAAGCTTTGTTTTTGGCATAGTGGAGTCGATGGTGTTAAGTGCATCCGAGTGAGGCTTGAGTTTGAGAGCTAAACGTGGCGAGTGGCGCATTTGTCTTTGTTTGGTCTATGAGGTTTGGTATGGTGGAGTATAGTGATATCTAAAACATGGATGGATGGTATTTACTGAACTGAGTGTTTAGTGGTTACCCTAGAATGTGAGTGTGATGTGTGAGAGTCTACGATGGGCTTATTGATTTTTCTAGATAGGGTTACCTTGTAAAGAGTTGCCTTATCTTGGGTTGTTTTATCCTTTTGGGCAAGAGCACCAAGATCTTTTGGTTGATCCTTAGTTTTGCTTTGTATGAAAAGGTTAAGATCTCCATGAATCTTATACCCTTATCGTGGCCCTATTGATAGAGCCTTGTGAACCTATGCCACCGTAGTCATGTGAGTTTAAGAATTGTCTCTCTTAGCTTCTTGGTGAAGCTTCTTGGTGAAGGCTTGTTTGCTCTATCCTTTGGTGCAAGTGATTAGGTTATGTACCCTAGAGAGAAATTAGGTTGGTAGGCTAATAATGTAAGTCCTTTTCAACAAGGGAAGTTCGTGTTGATGTGTGGAACCTACGTCTGCAATGATAAGTCGATGGTTGTTTGGTAGTTTCGTAGTAGATGTCCTGGTTAGTTTTGAGGTTGTAAGATCTTTAACACTAGTCGAGGTGAGGTTTTTGCATAAGTTTCTTTGGTTGTGTCATTCGCATTACGAACCACTGATAATCTTTTATGAGTTTTTGATTACGCTTCTTTTGGTGTTAGAACTGTTTAGCATATTGTAATTGATTTTTGGGTTACTCGCTTTCGGAGGAGATACGAACTACGTTGCAAACGACCTTGAGGTTCCTAGGAGAGTGTTGTTTAGACGTGAGGTACTAGGAGTTTGGTTTGAAGACCCTTCAATTATGTGACTTGCTAGAATCAACCTATTTGCCAACTTAGAGTGCAGGATTCTCACGTGTGTAGAATGAAGAGTTCTTTTGCGAAGGTATTCAATGTAAAGTAGTTTGAGAGAGATTTGTTATCGCATTAATATTGATAAGATTGCATGATAGCTTTGGTTGTGCGGTTGGCACGAATGTGTTGAAGGATTAAGTGATTAAGTGTGAGTACTGAAAAGGCAAGGTGATTAGGTGTGAATCGTGTTGAATGGTTTTTGTGCTTAACCTTGGGTGGCTTTGGCCAAGGCTTACTAGCCATTTTCCCTTTGAGTGACCACGCTTCATTTTGGGTTCGATTAGTTCTTTGATTTCTTCATTGGGTGGTTGATGGTTGGTTGTTCTAAGTGAATGACCTAATGGTAATGTAGAGAAGTATCTGTATCTTCTTGTTTGCTCAACCCATTATATTTAGACTCGTGTTGTTTGTTTGGTTTAGTTGAGTGACCCTTTTTTGCACTCAGGTGCTACTGAAACTTTTGCTCATGAGTGTTGTTCGATCGTGTTCTCATGCTAGGGAAGTGTGTTTTCGCTCTAGTAGCTAACTCTCTATGTGATCCTTATTTAACTTCAAGAGAAGCATTTTTCATCCCCGCTTGTTATGTGTTACTTGTATGGTTGTTATACCACTAGTTTTGATTTTTCCTACCATTGTGGAATGTGTCATTTGTTGTGGGATGTATCTTGTATTGGTAATCTTTTACCCTGGTCCATGGAGTTGCAAGCTATAACCGTTGTTGAGCCACAATTTTTCTTTGGTTAAAAATCATGTTAAGGACCCTTGTTTTTGCTTAAGAAGCTTGTATCGTGGTAAGTCATTCTATGATTCAAGTGAATTCCTATCCCTCAAACTAGTTGTTTGTTGTTTCTACTTGGAAATGCATGTCCCTTTTGCTTCGATGTTGGTATGAGTTTATCTATGACTCTAGGTTTGGTTTTATGTAATAGACTTATGTTTTGTAATGGTGTGCTTTGGGCTATTTAGTCATCAATCAATCGTGAGGATTTAAACGAGGTCTTGTGGTGCGTAAGGCGTGGTGCGAGTGACTCCCTATGAATTGTGTCAGGAGTATACAACATGTGTTTTAGCTTATGGAAATAGTCCTTGGTATGTGTTTTGAGATGGTGATCACCTAGTTGCGTGGTATTTCAAGTGAAAATCTTAGTGGATGAGGGCAAGAATAGAGAATGTTTGAAACCAATTTCTGTTATGGTTTTGCTTCGTGTAAAGTGATTGATCGCTTTGGGTTGGATACATCTGGTGTGGGATATACCTCGGTGGTTCGGCGGTGTGAGATGAACCTTATGTTAATAGCATCTGAATGACCTTGGTGTTAGTGAGATCTTTCTCGTGAAGACAGTTGGTATAAATGCTTATTTCTTGAGAACGTATCTACGTTGTGGTAATGTTATTCTTGGGTGTAGTGATGCAGTAGCATCTCGATGTTAGAAAAGCCTTCTATGCCCTGATTTTGAGACAGTTGGTATAAATTGGAAGACTATCGACTCGGGATCTTGGCTTGAATTTTGGGGAATAAATTCCTTAAGGAGGGAAGGTTGTAAGACCTAGACCCATTTTTATTGATGTAATTAAATATTTATGTGATAATTTACCTATTTGGTATTATGTTTGGGCATGTGTGCTTATTATATATATGTGGCCAATGGGTTCGATAGCTTTTTAACGAGCTTTGTTGGACCTGCTTGCATACATAGAGGCTCAAGAAATTTAATTCGAGGATAATTTTAATTTTTGGTGATTTTCAAAAATATGAATTTACATATTAATATAAAGTTAAAATAATAATTTTGGTATGGCATGGACATATACCTGCGAATTAAATACATCACGGATGCATGGGAGTATTTTTGGAACATATTTGGGCTTAGTGGATTGGGGATATGTGCAAAGCTTATGGGAGAAGTCTCCCCTTTTCCCCATGTGGACGGCCAACCCACCCATTCTCTCTCTCTATATATATATATATATATATATATATATGGGAAGACCTTGAGCTCTCAACCTTGTCTCTTCATTTTGGAAGCTTTCAGTTTGGAATCGATCAACACCCAATATGGAAAGATTGTTCTACACATCTAGAGCTTCAACTACAACCAAGTGGAATTTTGATTCAGCAAGTTTGGGTCTTTCAAGCGTGTTAAAGTTTCGAGTTTTTAACTCCCCAATGTAAGATCTTTGACTAATTTTGAATAGTTGTTGTCGATGTGTAATTGGGTGTCCTTAATTTTTTTCAAGATTTATTGAGATATACCCTTTTTAAATTGAAACCCTAGTTTGTATAGAGGATCTTGTGTAGAGAATTGAGATTGATGTTGATAAAAGTTGAATACATGGTTGAATGTTTCTTTTTAAGAGAAATTACATGAGATTCATCATTAAATCTAAAACCCTAGTTTCTATGGAAAGTTGAAAATTGATAATTTGGAATGTGATAGAGTTAAGTCGAAATGAATTATGAATTTATGGAATAATATGTGATACTTGAAGACTAGAATCTAACATATGGTGGAAATTGAGTAATTGATTGTGTAGCGGGTAATCTCATTCGTGAGTTTGGGAATTTCATGCATTTGTTGCAATGTAGAGATTAAGTTCTTCTTGAGCTAATTTGTGGAAATTCGTAATTGTTGAATGATTAGACTGTGTGGTGAGACTAACTTGTGTGACATCTTTAGCATAGGTAGCAATATTAGCCTGTGTGGCGACATTAGCTTGTGTAGAGATATTAGCCTATGTGGCATTCTTAGCCTGTGTGGCGACATTAACCTATGTGGCGATATTAACATGTGTGGTGTCCTCAGCCTGTGTGGCGATATGAGCCTGTGTGGTAACCTTAACCTATGTGGCACCATTTGCCTGTGTGGCACTTCTCCTTAGTGTCGTAACTCCTACCCGGGTGGCAAGACAGTACTTAATGAAGTCTGTGAAATACAAATTATGGAACTTATTGAGGATTGGTGAGATAAGAAAGCTCACACTACTTGCTTAAGAGTTACGAGAACTTAGAGTTTATGGAAAACCTATTTAGAGGTTTATACGTGTTACGGTATTCACATATTTTGTCATTTGCATATCATGCATTTATTCATGTTTAGTCATATCCTATTGAGTCTCGGCTCACGTTGTTTAAATCAAATATTTTTCAGGTATTGGTGATGAGAACTTGGATTGAGGAATCACACACTCTTTGTGTTTATTTTGGTTGTATTAGGAAGCTTGCCATATGTGTATGTTATGAATTCCTAGGAGAATGTAATTATATTTTTGAGTTGTTGAATACCATGAATATTTGGGTTATAAGGCCAAAAGGTCATGAATTTCATATATTTTGGATGAATTGAATACTTTATGATCTAACGGGAGGTTATTTTGGATGTAATGTTTGATATATTCCATTGTTTTGGGTGTGCTTTCAATGAATTTCAAGCGCTTAAACCTTTATTTTTCGTAAGAATGGAGGTTGGAGTTGGAACCAAGTGAAAAGGTTTTAAAAATATGTTTGCTAGTGGTGGACTGCTCAAGCGGTCATCAAGAGGTCTATCACCAGAAAAGGAGGACCTTGGCTCAGCTAGGGGACCGTTTGAGCGATCTTAGGTCCACTCAAGCTGACATGTCTGGGATTGGTCCAAAAATTGTTTTCGTTACATAAATGTGTCTTTTTCGCCTAAGCCCAAATTTGAGTTATTCTTGTGTTCAAATTGAAGCCTCGAGCATCTTCTTTTCAATAGTTCTACTCTCTTTTCTAAATTCTTTTCATGGAAGAAGTTTTGATCCAAATAGTGAAGGTGCATTGGTTTTCTCTCAAGTTTTCCACATGTTTTAGCTAAACCTTCTTTGGAAATGTTCATTTTACTGTAATTGGTCCTTTTTCATCAAACCTTCAACTCTCGAAATTTGTAGGCAATTGGGCCTTTTTCATTAAACCTTCAACTCTTGAAGTTTGTGCACGATCTCCATATTTTTTTGTCCCGTCACATCGGGTTTTGGGATCTTGGTTTTTGGGGCATGACAAAATCATTACTGGCAATAATGCATGAGAAGAACAATAATTTGCAAGCAAGCAACGATAGAATTGTATACCTTTTATGAAGATTACCGTGGAAGCAAATTTATCGGGCTCGATAGAGTGCTGGTGGCCGTGGTGGTGATGGGACATTTTATTTCAAGTTGAATTATATCCGAACTTGATTATTATCTTGAATACTAAGCAAAAACACAAGGTTATCTCTATATGTGTGCGTGTTTTTGTGTTTGTCAGTGGTGGTGGTGGTGATGGTCATGTGTTTTCTCTAAATAAAGTGAGTCATTCCCCTTAAGCAAAGTGAAACATTTTTTGTATTACTAAAATGTCTCATTTTATGTAATGAGACATTTGATGCCGAAATGAGACATTTTTCTTATTTTCTTACGTAAATCTCATATGTTGAAACTGTCTCAATTTTTTCCACAACATTTATTGGAAATGACTCATTTTTTAGCGAGACATTTGTTTTGCATTACTAAAATGTCTCATTTGTTGGAAATGTATCATTTTGAGTGTTGTCAGTGGTGCTGGTATTGGCAGTGGGGAGGGGTGGTGTTGGTGTTAGCGGTGGAGAGTGGTGGTGGTGGTGTTAGCGACGACGGTAGTAGTGGTGGTGGTAGTGCTGGTGTTGGCGGCGATGGTGGTGGTGGTGGTGGTGGTGGTACAGAGTGGTGGTGGTGGTAGTGGTGGGACATTTTCTTTATATTACTAAAATGTCTCATTTTATGCAATGAGACATTTGCTCGCAATAAGACATTTGGTACCGTAATGAGACATTTATTTCATTTTCCAGCACAAATGTCTCATTTGTTGGAAATGTCTCATTTTCTAGTGAGACATTTTCTTTGCATTACTAAAATGTCTTATTTTATGCAATGACACATTTGGTGCTGAAATAAGACATTTATTTCATTTCCCTGCACAAATGTCTCATTTTAGGTGTTGGCGGTGGTGGTGGTGGTTGTGAGACCCTGACCTCTTTCATTTTTTGAATGATTTGAGTGTTGATGGAGTTGGAATTAACACTTGACCTCGGTGATGTTTCAGGAGCATTTTTTGGGTCTGTGCAAGGCTTTGTGAACCGTTTTGAAGTTTTTTCGTCGGTTGGACACTGGAAAATTTTGGTGAGTTGGCAGTAGCTTTTCAGTCGACTAAGGGGGTTAATCCAGTCGACTGAGTGTCCTGGAAGGTGATTCAATCGACTGAATTTGGGAGTTCAGTCGACTAACTTGAGGCGGTGGAGAGTTTTGGGCTTTCTAATAGCTTTTTAGTCGACTGACATGGGTGGTTCAGTCGACTGAATTCCTGTGCGAGGCTGAGGCTATAAATATCCAACCCTTGGAAGATATTTTGAAAAAGTTAGCTTCTTGAGTAAGTTTCGTTTTCTCTGCCTTTTCTCTAGATTTTGGTGGGCTCGGGGCTCGATTTTCAGAGATCTGACAGTGGATCCTTACTATTGGTGCCGAGGGCTTCACATTTATCCTAACAGAATCCCGTTTTGTCGAGGTTCAATTTTTGAGGCATCGAGGTTTTGGCTCAACGAGGTAGGATCCTAGACTATGTTATCTTTAAAGGGTGTTACGTGCAATTATATGCTTTTTCACCAGTTGAAAATACTTTAAATATCATGTTTTATGTTTAAACCTTGTTTGTTTGGATCAAAAAGCATGTTTTACGCTTTTTCTTGGTTTATTACATGATATTGAACGTGTGGATGGTCATGGTTTTCAAATGGGTGATTTTGAAACTGGAGGGTTTATGAGAATCTTGAAAAAAATGTATTTTAGAGGTTTGGAACTAACGCTCGGGGTTGAGTCTCAACTTTTAAATATTTTGAAGAAACGGTGGAAAACATGTTTTTAAGGCTGTTTGATCTCCATGTTAATGGATGGATCTTTATACATGATTAATGTATAATTTGTGAAAATATTTTCGTAGTCGAGCTACAGGTTGTTCTTTTTAAATGATTCTATAGATGTGCCGGGATAACAGGTATTTGGCACAAGTTTCCCTCAGTGGAAGTCTGAAAACGTGCGCAGAATAGGTGATTTGTACCTTCGGGTTAATCTCCGTAAATTAAGTGGTGGATGCTCTGTACCCTCGAATTTTGAGCTCGTAAATTAAGCAGTTACATTGTGGTAGTTCCGTATAGAACTTGTCATTACCTAACAGGTCTTAAAAGATTCAAGGATAGGTAATGGAGAAGAGTCTATAGTTGTTACATTTGTCCCTTTGAGACGGAGTCGGTACATAGGATTCATTTACTTTTTCCACGATTGTGTGTTCCGAGTGGAAATGATCGTTTTATACCTCGGCTGTGTGTTCTAAGTGGGAAATAACGTTTTGGTTACTATTTTTTTTAACTGTGAACGTTATTTGCATTGTTGAAATGCTGGGTTTTAAGGACGGGAACGAGGGGTTTTATGATGTAAAACTATTTTGAGGCTCGTATTAGCCTGATGGAAAAACTTGGGATTTTCAGGATGAAAACCTTTTTGGCTCTTGTGATTGAGTCTTTATTCTATATAATTGCATATCATGCTTTACGGCTTTATAGTCTGTTTCTATTGGGTTTCGGCTCACTTTGTGAGATTTTGTTAAAATATTTTCCAGGTAAACGTGGTCCTATAGGTTGACCTTGAGGTGCCCGGAGGTGGCTGATGACAAGACTTTTGTTTTGTCTTGATAGGTAGTTTATACCTTTCTGTATATGTTTCATGTTGGGTTTTAACATGTTGTAAAGCATATGTTTTTCTTATGACTGTGGGCCGATGTATGTATGATTTATGCTTTCAAGAGAACCATGGGTTGGTTGTTATTTTACGTAGTTTCTTACTACATTTTTCGTTGGTTGGTGCAACGGCTTGCAAAATGGGCTTTTAAAATGATTTATGTCTCATATAAACTCATGTGCTTCGAGGGGAATTTTAGAACAACTTGCACATCCTTTTAAAAAAAATTTCTTATCTAAAACTTGTATTTTGTTTTTTTTAAAGGCTTGACTTGTGGGGCCGTAATTGTAGTCTCTTGGACTATTCTTTTAAATCAAATAAACTCTCGGTAGTACGTCTTTACAAAGGTTTTAGCTTCGTTTGGACTTTATGGTTTTTATTTCTTTGTTTGGGCAATTTAGATAGTTGTTTGGTGGCTTTTTCGCGTGACTTGGAGTTTGGGGCATAACAGTGGTGGTGGTGGTGATGGTGGTGGTGTTGTAAGAACCCGATTTTAAGTCACGAGATCTCTAAAGAAGAACCGAAATACGTCGTGATACATCGAATTGAGTTACAACCCATACTAGGACCAAAACTGTAAAATGAAATTTCGAAGCCAAAACTCTAATGAGGAAACTAACCTTAACCCAAGAATATGTTAATATTACCCAAATTTAGAAAACCTAAAATCCAAAAATTCATAAAATACGAACATCCCAATTATGTCCATAAAAGACCAAAATTGAACCCATGAGAAATTTTAACCTCAACTTATGACAAAAATTAGGAAATGAAAAAAATAATTATAAATAAAATAAAATAAAAAGGCCCCTTGACCGAAAATTACCAAGGAAGGAGGAAGACCTAGATTCTTTTTTCATCACGTGTACATAGGTATATATAAAACCCTAGAGTGCTAAAGGACATCTATGCCCTCCCAACATAATCATCACATAAGTAAAGCAAATCAATATATACCTACATTTCAAATCTAGAATATACAACCTTGTAAATTAAATAAATCAACAAAAATCTAATGTTCCAAATCGCAATTATAGGTCAATTTGGCACATCATTTCCAAATAAAGACTTAATTTAATTTATATCTCAACACATAAATAATTAAATGATACCATAATAATTTTAATAACTTTAAATTACAAAAATAGTGTACTAAATATAAAACTAATAATTTAATTCAATTCCATAAAAAAAAGTAACCAAGATTTTACATTAAGTTAATTTTTGTACTTTTTTCCATAACAATATTGTATAAATATACCAATAAAACTTCAATATTCAAATTAAAGTAAACAAAATCAGATTTTGGGAGACAAAACCCCCCTTTTGGCCGGCCATGCTAGCCTTGGAAACCCTCCCTTTCATTATTTTATTCCTTGTATCATAATGCATACAATTTTAGTGATCCTTTCCACCACTCATGTCTCCACTTTCATCATTAAGCTCCATTACAATAATTGCTATAAAGGACGGAGAAAGAAGAGAGAGTCTCTATTAAAGCTAAGTCCAAGTATTGATATTCCAATTCTAGATTCACACTCAAGAGGTAAATTAAACTCTCTACATCATTCTCCTCTTACTCAAATCTAAATTCATCTTAGTCAATTTAAAAGATAAAATAAGAGATACACATCAAAGAAGCCAGAAGGATAAGCTAGAAGCAAGAATAGGTGCCATTTTGAGTTCTTCATCATGTTCATGTTTACATATGTGATTTTCACTTAAGATCCATGATTATATGCACATGCACGCTTACTAGAGTTTTGTTTTTATGTATTCAACTTGCTGCATGTCAAGATTAAATTCAAATCTAAGCCATCATACATAAAGAAATGAAGATAGATTCTTAAGCCTTATTTTCGTTCAAATTCCATTGCTTGCTGGACCTAATTTTGAAAAATAATAATAAATTATAGAAAAATCTCCTGAGGTTGAATCTTATGTCCAGAGTTAAATTTTGAAGTTATCTTTCGTATAAAACTTGTTTGAACTGATTTAGACTTATAAATCTCGAGTTGTGAGTTTTCTACCAAAACATGTTAAAATCTGGACCAGTCTTCATTGCATCCAAAAATCCCATTTAGAATGTGATCCAAGCTGAGGTCCCTTTTACAAAAGTTGAAGCTGACATATTTTTCTACCTACCCTTCAAAAATGGGCTTGTTTTATTGAGTTTTTGGTCTGTTAAAAGCTCTCTACAAGTTGCTGTCCTCACTCAGCGATTTAGAACTAAATATGTCCAATCTTTTTGTGAGACCCTAAAACATTGTTTTTATTGCCCGTAACAAAATGTGTTCTTCATGAGATGTTTAGTAGACTTCAAGACCTAGTTGCGGTAAAAATTTGAGAAATAAAAGAGTTGATTTGATTTCTCAAATAATTTTTATGTTCTCTGTTTTAGTTCTGAAAATCACCATGTCAGAGTTTTTGAAGGCTGTTCTGACACTTTTTTAGGAGAGTAAAATCTTGAATATTTTCTTAAGAATCCCACCAAGCATCCTTCACGAAAGTATTAGGGGACATTTTAAAATATAACATATTCAAAAATTAAGAATTTTGAAGCTGGTTCAATACCCCCAAACATATTTTACTTTAACCATTTTATACACAGCATTTTTTGTTCTAAATGTAAGGCTATTGTAAGACTTAAATTTGTGGCGGTTAAATAACCAAGAATTAGGGGGAATTCAAAGAAGTGTTCTTCATGAAAGTTGTAAGGGACCTTTTTGTCTAGTTTGTGTCCAAAAATTAAATTTTAATTCCTTTTTAAATAAAAAAAACTATTTTTTTGGTATTTTTTGCCTTTTCCAAGTTTAAAAGTTAATTTTCAAACCTTTCATTGCTTGCTTTGATAATAGTTTTAAAAGTTGATCTAACACACCCAAACTCAATATTAGGTACGATTTCTATTTTTCAAGTTTATAACCTGATAAGCTAAACTCATCTGTTTCGTATTTATGCAATAATCTTTTGTAGACCTATCTGTTCTAAAAACACAAACTGAGGACCACATCCAAAAATCAGGCACAACAAATTCATTTCAAGTCCCTTTAGTTACTCGAACAAATTTAACAATTTTTTACTCTTGCTTACTGTTAAAAACTAATTTTAACATTAAATTATATATGATAATGCTTTTAAACATTGGTAATTCACTAATAAGTATATGAAGATAAACATAGCATATAAACCTTCGACCACAACTTGGGTGGGTCGTTGATAGGGAGGCAAAAGGATTTCAAGAAAGTGGTTGGCTATTGTGGGGGGGGGGGTGGCGACTGCTATGGGAATTAAGTGGTTACTAGTAGGTTATTTTAGGATTAGAGTTTCTAATAGATTAAAATGAAGATGATGAACTTAAGATTATATTTATTTATTTTCATTAAAATTCAACTTTTATTTATTATTTTTTAATATTAATTCGCCAAATGGACTATCTGCAATTTGAATTTGACTTCAAATTTGGCATTTAGAATCTATATATCACAAATTTTGTAAATTTGGATAAAAACTTGTGATAATTTTGGTTAGATCTTATTTTAAGGATTTGATTAGGGATTAAATCACAGTCACTAGTTATCTATTCTATTCAATCTTATTTTTAAATATTCTTCATATTGTAGACTATTTTACCCATCCAATTAATAAAATGTGATATATAATTGTATCTATAAATTTAATACACATAATCAAAAAAAATTGGACGACTTGAACTTTTCATGTTGAATGATTTGTGATGATACCACGACTGTGGTCTAAGCCAAATTAGCCGGTTACACGAAGTTGATCTCTAGACCTTGCCAATCCTAAAAAGTTAGGAAATAAGAACCCAAAACTAGCATCGGTGGGATACTGGCTGAATACCCTCCGATGCCTAAGTTAGCTTTCTGATTCTATGATAATTAACCCCAAATGAAGGATGAATATTCTCACATACCTCTTAATGGAGGGGTTTGCTTCGTTTATGTAGGGGTGCGGATACCGATGGCATCCAATCCCACATATATCGGGTTGAGAATGTCGTCGTATCCATGATATTTTTCACCGACCGCCATTCACGGGAGCGGGTTCCTGGATGTTCGGTGTTAGTTTCTCCGTCATAGTGAGCTGGCATACTCCAGTCAGATATTTCCTTCGGTCTAGTCGGTCATTCAATCATAGCTGACCGATACCCATCAGTCGTCCCTCAATTCCAAGGGTGTAGGACATGCGCCCTTAGGAATGACAGCTTACCCAAACGCCACCGCCATTATTATTGGGCAGTGATACGATAATCGAGGCACCATTGTTTTAAATAGCAGGTCTTTCAAATAATGTGCGAAGGTTCTCAGTGGACAGCTGCCCCATCCAATCTGTCTATCCTCGCACGTTCAACAGTCGACATCGCATATCCGCTGGGTTACCGAGTTTTACTATCAAATATCACTCGAATCGTCATTTCTTGGCCATCATCTTCTTTGGAAGCCATTTGCCACTGCCTCTCCATCAAGAACAAACCCTTGGGCGCTTCTTCTCTTTCTCTTGTTGGAGACAATACTGCCAAGATCATTGTTTTTGTAATTGATTTTCGGTAAAAAAATTAACTGGACGGGTAAACGCTGAAACGGGCTCCAGATAAAATTTTTGACGAAAAACGATCAAAATAAAACCCGTGCAACCAAAGTTAATTTAGAAAAATACCTCTTGTCAATCTAATCTTCAACTACGACTTGATTCTGAGTTGAAACTCCAGTCATATCTTCTACTGTATTTCTTTACGCGATCCTCGAACGTAGTGTGGGTTACGATCCTCCAAGAACTCGTACCGGCAGAACCTCAATATATTTAAGTCTTAAAAGATAAAAATAATATAACAATAATTATATAAAATCATCAAAAACTGGTTCAGCCTACCCGCATATTGCAGCGCTGGGATTTTTGGTGTCTTGAAAAATATTTCAAAAAATAAGAAAATTCAAAAAATGTTTGAAAAATATTTTAACACCTTAAAAATCAAATTTTGAAAATCTCTTTTTGTTGAAAATGGAGTCGCCACTTAGTTTTTGAAAAAAACTAAGAAAAACAAAATGACTACTGATCTTGAAAACGTTAACCAGAGAAAGAGGGATCGGGAGCTAAGGTACGAATCGAGAAAGGTGTTAGGCATCCCGTTCGTCTAACAGTAAGGTTGGCCTCTACTGATCATCATTGGTTCTTTAATAAAATTTCTCAAATGCATGCAAATAAAAAAGTGGAGGCAAATAGAGAATATCGAAAATCAAATATGAAAAATACATAGCATATATACATAGCACTCCAAATTAGGACAAATAAATGGGTGAATTCCTAAGTCCTATGACATGTAGTTTCTAACTAAATGATACATGGAACATTCCCTCATGCAATTTTCATCAAAATAAACTAAACTATCATGATTCAAATGAAAGAGTAAAAGTAGGCTAAAGATGCTAGAATTGCCTAAATATAATTTGCTACAAAATGACCTAAACTACTCTAAACATGCATTTAAAGAAAATAACTAAAACATGCGTATCACAAACATTCATTTAGAAAAAAAAAATGAACATAATAAGTACTAAAAATGAAATATGCACAAGAATTCAATATTTTAAAAGAAAGAAAGTCTACTAACAAAGGAAACAAAAATAAAGGTCTTTAACAAAAGAGAATTTGAGAAAAAAAATAGAAAATGAAGAAGAAGTTTGTAAAAGAAAAAGATGCCAAATGAAAGGGTTAGAAAATACCACTAAAAGAGAATCTAACTATTTACATTTCATTAAAATAAAAGGAAAAGAAAAGAAAAGAGAAGAAAGAAAAAGAAATGAAAAGAATGATAAGGTTTTTACTATTTATAAAAAAAATTATAATGCCATTTAAAAGTAATAATTAACTTAAAAGTCTTTTTGTAATTTTTAGGTTTAACAAAATAAAAGAAGATTGCTATGAAGAAAATAGGACTATATAAAAAAAGAGAGAGAGAGTGAAGCTTCATAAGAAAAAAAATAAACACTACTATTAAAAGAAAAGTAAAATAGAAAATAAATGTTAAAAATAGAACATTAAACTAATATTAACATAAATGGGGATTAAAGAAATGAAATAAGAAACAAATAGAGGGATTTTAAGCTAATAATAAAAGAAAAAAATAAGAAAAATAAATGCTAGAGAATTAAACTAATGTTAATAAAGAAAATTAAATTACATTAAAAGAAGAGGAAAAAGAAAAGGAAAACAATGGAATATACTAGTAAATAAAATTAAACCAATACTAGAAAAATAAAAGGAACTAAAATATAACTATTCAATTGTCAAATATTAATATAGTATTGACAACTATATCCATATGTATGTAAGTGCATTATTATAATAATTAACAACATTAATTAGTTGTAATTGTCAACCATATTAGCACTATTTAATGAATTAATGAAAGGAAAAAAAAAAACAAATGTGTTAAGTGTGAATGTAAAGAAATTAACAACTAAGGAAGTAAATAGGGTAACCAAATTACGTGAAGCAAAACAAGATTAACTAGATAAATGAAAGGAATATCCAAATTAAGATTGAATTTAACCCGATCACTCTAAAAGAGATAATGGAGTTGGAAGGATCGGGGATCCAAACGAGGTACCAAATTTGTCGGGGAATCCTCAAGTTGGAAATGTGCTTCAACGGTTTAATCCTCGGGTGGTCATCCAAGCAAGGCTTCAATGTTGAAGGTTCGAGTCTCAGTATTTACGCAGGGCTTCGGTGTCGGGGCTCGAAATTGCTCGGCAACTCGGCAAAACTTCTCTCACCAAACCTCTCACTCAAATTCTGTCCTTGAAAACATACCAGAGATACGGTATTTATAAAGTTTATCAACCAATGAGATGCTGCCACGTTTTGGGACACGTCAGGCCATTTGGAGTTGGCTGTCGCCATGTTGGACATGGCAGGCGCCATATTGAAAGAAGGTTCCAAAGGGTTCTATTGGCGGTCGCCACAATGCAAGTTGGCGGTCGCCAGGTTGAAGGCGGTGGTCTCCACTTTTGGCTAGAGTTTTCAAAAGGTTCTATTGACGGTCGCCACAATAAACTTGGCGGTTGCCACTTTTGGGATGACTTGGACAACAAGTTATCGATGGTTCAACAAAATTTCATTAGTTTGAAGGTTTTCAGACGATTGGGTTCAAATACCGAGCTTGGATCACTTCTTGAGGATCAAACGAAAGTACCATTCCACCTGTTTTCATCATCGAATTCACCTAAGATTAGGTGGAGTCAAATTGGGGTGTCTACACATATATATAGGGCTACAGCAGGGACCGGGAGAGTAATTATGAGTTAGACTTCCAGTGGAACACGGACACCTACTAGAGATTTCTACAATTATGGAAAGACATGCAGCGATTTCTGCAATTTTCATAAAATACTGAATTACAGTTCACACCACTAAAGAACTATAATTGCACTTTAACCCATAATCTTAAGACCTTCTTGTATTGAGCTCTTGTTATTAAATGCTTACTATTTCTCCCCACGTTAAGAATCTCGATACCCTCCAATTAAATTTAATTACTGACAATTTAATTTAATCGGCATCTTGATATTCCTTAAGCCCTTCAACTTAACTTATTTGACCGTCGGATAATCAAATCCACCTGTAGGGTTTGGCTCGGTCAAAACATATAAGCATCCTTAAGGAGGTATCGTCAATCCCGATCTATCGGGATGTGGATTCTGTCAATAATTAATATTTGCCATATAAATAATACCGCTATCCAACTCACCGGGAATATAGAACCATATAAAATCGCGCCCTCTAATGAATCAAAATAATGAATATTAAATATATGCAAATCAATAATTATTTTAGGAATGTGAGGATAAGCAGTATTCATAATAACTTTGGGGTGTGAATTAATTTATACAGTCAGTATAAAATTAATTACCTCAAATGTCCCGTTCAATATACACAAAGTATACTGGCACAGAGAGTCAAAACAATAGACGACGCTATTATCTGTTCCCCGTAACCAAGACAGACCTACTAAAATTCTGTGCCACGGTCATACAGATGGTATGTCTATTTCCATCTAAACTGTGAACATAAAACTTATATTCTGTAAGAACCTAAAATCTGATCTTCTGTG
>JAULJZ010167854.1:0-25063 GCA_032270985.1 Heliamphora pulchella
ACAGAGACAACCAAGCCTAACCCGAAGGCCAACACCTAACCCCTCAAACCACGAGGTTACAAACACCCCCTTTCTCCTCAGAAGGATCAAGAGCTCAAACATACTCCATACCCAACCACGACGCACACAATTTGCCACAACACCTAAAACCAACCATGCACGTCAACCCAAGGACGGCGTCTAAGCGAAACACCCAGGGCTACAACCTGACCCCCAAACCACCACACGATCAACCGAACTCCCAAAAGGAATCCACAGGTATTTGAATCGATTAATTCCCATAAATCAATCAATTAAATACCATAAGACGCCAATCAAAAATCAAAACCCAACCACAAAACCACCAAAACACACCCCAGCACTTCAGTCGACCGAACCAGGCCCCCAGTCGATCGAAGACCACATTGGAAAAATCAAAAACGCCTCAATGCATAGTTCAGTCGACCGAACCCCACGGTTCAGTCGACCGAATCCAAGAACTATGATCAAGTCGACTGAACCTATGAGTTTAGTCGACCGAACTCACCCAGAAATCGTTTTTGAGCTACGGGTTTGGCCCTCCAAACCCCAAATCGAAGCCTCCAAGCTTTGATTCAACTCCCTCAAACATCCACACGCCTAGGCCTAACACAAAGACCACGAAAGAAACTCTCGCTACCCGATTCCATCCACCAAAACCAACAAAAACAGATTTTAAACCCAAAAACCCAACTTTGAAACAAACTCAGATCTACAGCAATTTAACCGTTAAAAACACACACGTTTACACATAGCACCCTTATACAGCAGTAGGGTTTAGAATCCTACTTTGGTGAGTTAAAAACTCGATGCCTCGAACCACGTGCAAAATCGAGCCTCGTCGGAATAAAATTCTGTCTGGATGAATGTGTAGCCCGCCGTGCCAAAAATAAGGATCCACTGTTGGATTGTTGAAAATCAAGCCCCGGGCCCCCGAGAACTTAGAGAGAATGCAGAGAGAAAACAAGAAACTTACTGGAGAAGTTTTGAAAAATATCTTTTTGAAAATATTTAACTCCAGATATTTATAGGCTTATAAAATATCTTTTTTTTTTGAATTTTTAAAATTCATGCCGTAACACCCCATGGCCTCCAGAACCTTCCCCGCATGCATCTCTACCCTCAAGCATGCATTTAAAACATATAAAACATGCTGCAACGAAAACATGTAATACGCGTCGAAAAACGCCAAAAAAAAAACAGGTCAGAGTCTCACAATAAAATATATAATTTTCTTATTTCTAATTTGTGAAAATAAGAAAATTCTCATTTTTTATAAATACAAAAAATATATATTTTTTACTTTTAATTTTCTATTCAATATAAATCTTATTTTATAGATCTCTTAATGAGAAGATTTTAAATATGTAAATAATAATAATAGAAATAATATTATTATTATAAAATAAAAAATTTAAAAATGCAAATTAAATATTCTCTTTTAATTTTTTATTCTTTTTCTTTCTTTTCCCAACGTTCTCTCTCTTCTCTCTTTTCCAATGGTCTCTCTTCAACTATCTTCTCTTCATTATTATCTCCATTTTTTTTCTCCCTTCTTCTCTAGTAACATTCTCTCTCTCTTCCTTATTCCCTATATCTCATTCTAATTAAAAAAGGGGTCAAATAATCTATATAAATAATTAATTTAAAATTAAGACCTAATGGAACAATTAATTTATCAATATGACTTATCTCCAAAAAGTAACGAAAATAGGACCCCACACTAATTAACTCTTTAAATTTTTGCAGTAATGATAAAGTGAAATTAAAAGCAGTTTTAACTTTGATCTTGCTACTACTTCTATCCTTGTGCCTACTAATGTTATCGCTTCTATTCTTAAAACTGTTCTGATAAACCATGAAAGATAGTTGGAAAAATTCAACAGGATAAAGTTTAAAAGATGACAACAAAAAATGTTATTTTATCTTACAACTTTAATGTAGCATTTTTATCCAAGAGAATGCTCTTTTCTTTGAGTGAGAATGAAACTGATTCCTTATGCCGGAACTACATCCTCAACAGGTTAGACAACACAATGTTTAACGTGTATAGTCTATTGAAGACAACTAAAGATTTATGGCACATTGATTAAAAAATACATGAAAAAAGATGCTCACATGAAAAAATTCGTTGTTGGTAGATTTTTCAAATATTTGATGATGGATTCCAAAACCATCATCAATGAGGTTCAAAAGCTTTAAGTGATACCGCATGAAATTCATACGAAAGAAATGTTTCTAAATGAAACTTTCCAAGCGGTCGCTGTGTAGGGAACTAAATCCCAGGAAACTAACATGGTACATACGAATCGAATCAAGCGAGGTGCAGCACTGGATCAACAACATACAAAAAAAAGTTGTGCGGTACTGAACCGTCCAGATGAAATTCGTACGGGAAGAACAAAAAAGAACACCGAACCCTGAAACAGAAACCCAGTACGCCCACAAGGTGGAATAGGAATTATACCTGCGATCACACTGATTTGATCACGCTTCTGTTCTTGAACTTGAATCCAAAGATCAACACGGTTGTAAACCGGCAATCTTTTCTCCGTTCAGATCTTCTGCTGTATTTTCGGATGTCGAAGACACGAATAAAGTGTGGGCTTTGATCCTTTGTACTCCAAATCCTATCTGTTTATATCTCTTTTTCTAGTTCTTGCGAATACGTGGAAAACCTAGAAGACTGAATGTGATCATCTATTGGCGGCCAAGATCTTAACAACATATAAAAATGCTACAGTAGAGACTTGTAGAGTACATAAAACATGGGCTTCCAATGTAATTACAAAATTTTACCTCAACCTAGAAGCGATTTTATAAAAATATAAATTATAATTTATTCTACTAAAGAATTATAATTGTACTCTCAACCTTACTCTCAAAACCAATTATTCAAGTTCATATTATTAAATACTTATTATTCTCTACACATTGAGATTACATATACCTATCGATTAAATTAAATTACTGATAATTATATTTAATCGACTTCTTCGGTAATTTCTTAAGCCCTTCCGTTTAACTTATTTAACTGTCAGATTATAAAACTCACTTGCAGGATTTGGCTTGGTCAAACTTATAAGCTTCCTTAAAGGGTATCATCAATCCCAATATTTTGGGACATGAATTTCATTAATAATTAATATCAATCATATACTTAATACCATTATCCAATTTACCGGGATTATTGACCAATACAATAACGCACCATCTAATGAATCAAAATAACGAATATTAAATATATATAAATATTAATTATTTTAGGATTAAAAGCATAAGCACTTATAATAACCATGTGGTGTGAATTAATTTATATAATCAATATAAAATTAATTATCTTAACATGATCCTCTTCAATACACGCAAAGTATACTAGTACAGCATGTCGAAACAATAGACGACATTATTATCTGTCCCCCGTAATCAAACAGATCTACTAAAATTCTGTACTACAATCATACCGATGATTTTTCCAATTCCTTCTAAATAGTTAATCAAAACTTATATTCCACAAGAATCCTTAATCTGATCTTTCGTGTGTAAGACGAACTCTACACACCAAATTAAATACTATATAGAATAAAAGGCACACATGCACAACATTAAATAAATAATGAAACGCATACATTACTCATAAAGATTGTTATTAAAATGAAAAAATAATTTTTATTAATAAATAAAAATAATACCAAAAATTCAAATATTGTTTTCAGTAGACAATCATAACACGCTATTATTAAGAAACTGTCACCGTCTTCGAGAAATTTCAAAAACTACTTAAATCACAAGCACAATAAAATGAAAATTGAAGACTTGATAGTCAAACTGAGGATTAAAGAGGATAATTGCTATGCAGGCAACATAGGAAATCAAGGGTTCCAATTCAAAGCTAAGGCAAATATGGTTGAACAAGTGCAACAAGGAAAAAGGCACAAGAATCATAGCTAAAACTCTAAAGAATGTGACTCTAATAAGTTCAAGAAAAAGTGCATTGTGTGTGATAAGCTCAACCATCGTGTAAAGGATTGTCGTAGCCACAAAAAGCAAGGAAATGCCTCTAAGAAGCCGAAGCATGTTAAGGCCAACATAACTAAGATAGAGAGTCCCTTTACTGATGTGTTTGATATGAAAATATCAGCGGGGTGCCAAGTAAATATGATAAGATCCAATTCTAAAAAATAGTACCGTTTATATTTGTGCGAACCAGAAAGTTCTAACTACCTATCGATCTATGGCAATTGGAGAACTACTTTTTATGGAAAATTTGTTTATTGCAAAGGTTGAGGGACAAGCAATGCTTGTGCTGAAAATGATTTTAGGAAAAGAGTTGACGATTAATAATGTCCTATATGTGTCAAAGATTCACAAAAATCTTATGCCTAGGTCACTGTTAAGCAAAAATGAGTTTAAGATGGTCTTTGTATCTGATAAGTTTGTACTAAGTAAGGATGGCATGTACGTAAAAAAATAGTACATATCCGATGGTATATTTAAAATGAATGTACTCAATGTTATGCCAATTATAAATAAAATCACATTTTCTACTTACTTATTTGAGCCTTCTTTTATGAGCTTAGGTCATGTTAATTTTGAATTTTTGCACAAATTAGTTAACATGGAACATTTCCTAAGTTCGATATTGATTCAAATTATAAATGTGAAAACTGTGTATCAAAATTAAATATGACACATTTCCAATTAATAGATAGGAGTATCATGTCTCTTAATCTAATCCATAATGATATATATATGATTTGAAATTTGTGAAAATACGAGGTACCAAATTTTTTTGTCACTTTTTGTTAGTCCTAAACAACCCAAGGGTGGGGGTGAATTGAATTTTAAAAATAATATTAACTATTTAAAAACTTTTAAAAAGTCTATTTAATTTCATACAACAAATATGGAAATAAAAACAAATAAAGATATAGCAGTGAAATTAAAGAGGTAAAAGAAAAAATTAAACCAGACGCCAAGGATTTATACTATTTTGGCTTCTTCCAAGCCTACGTCCACTTCTCAAGACTCTCCTTGAAAATTTGCACTATGAACGAATACTTTACATGTGCATTCAAATTTTTTTTACAACTTGAAGAAGTTTCTATAAGCACTCCCTGCTTTTTAAAACTCTCTTTAACTCTATTTAAAAAATGTTGCACTCTCTTCAAGATAGCAAGGGTGAGTTACCATTCTTTATAATAAATGTGATTGAGAAATTTGAGTAATAACTCACTAACACTCTTTACAAAGATTTTAAAATAAATGAACAAGGAAATTAGTGATGTTTTTCGACGGGATGACTAAATGAGCTTTTAATGATGAAAAAAGGGTGAGTTTTCAATGCACTTGATAGAACAATAATCTAGAATTTTAAACCTATGAAATTTACTTCTTTTATAAACTACTGAAGTAAATGATCATTAGTGGTAGGTGGAGGTAATTAATATTTTGATAAAGTTACCGTTGAACCAGTGCCCTTTTTTAAAATCTGTCGCAGGTGCCAACACAAAGTTTCTTGGTGTCGACACAAACTGTTCTTGACTTTGGTTCTCGGATAAAAGTGTCGATTCATTATTCATGAGGTGCCAACCCAACTTTTGGCCTTTCAGCTCCAACACATTGGTGTCGACTCAAGGCTTCATGTCTTCTGTGGTGTCGACTCATGTCTTCGTTGGTGTCAACTCAGGCAAAGGACTTCAGCTACTAGAATTTTGGTATCAACACAAATTGGTGTTGGTGTTAACTCAAACTTCTGGTTCTCTGAAAGATGCCTTTGATGTCGACTCATTTGTTTTCTAGCGTTGACACAAGATAAAAGGTATTTGGAGAGCTACTTGGTATCGACTCATCTCTTCGTTAGTGTCGACACACATAGGTCAGGGTCTAAGGATTGCTTGGTGTCGACTCATAGGAGTACTGCTGTCGATACAACTTGAGTGTTACCTAGATGGTGTCTTGGTGTCGACTCATTGCACCTTTAGTGTCGACACGAATCTCAGAAGGTTCAGAGGTTCACCTTGTGTCGAGTCATTTGTGCTCTGGTGTCAACACAAGTTACTTTCCGTCAAGGGTTGTTAAGTGTCACCCATGTATATATTGGTGTCAACTCAACTTGTTCTTCGCTCCTTGACTTGGCGTCGACACAAGTTGTAGCTGGTGTTAACTCAACTTGGATCCTAGTCTAATACTAAATGTGTCAACACAATCAATCATTGGTGTCAACGCAAATCTATTTTTCCTAAAACATCTTAAGCACAGCGTTAAAGGTGTTGACCCTAAGTCCTAATGGTGTCGACACACTTGAGTTTGTCAAGCGTGCATTGCCTGTAAGTGTCGATTGAAAAGCTAATATGTGTCGACACAAACGTTCTGGTTAAGAACACTGAGTGTCAATCCATTTAGTATTAAGTGTCAACTCAAATGACAAAAGGTGTCGACTCATAAGCGTATAGTGTCGACTCAACATTTTTGAAAATATTAAAATTAATATATTTTTAAACTTTAATTAGAAAATGTATTTTAATAAAATTATTAAAATTCATATAAAATGCCCTTTATAAATAATTGTACTAGATATTGTTATGTGTTTGCTACAAAACAAAAATGATGCCTTACAAATATTCGTATAGTATAAAACTCAGGTTGACAACTAACTTGGTAAAAAGATTAAAGTTTTAAGGAGTAACTGGGGTGATGAATGTGAATTAGTTTTGGTGAATTCTATTTATAAAATGAAATTATCCATAACTCTCTATACACCACAGGAAAACAAAGTTATTAAATGAAAAAATAAAACTATAAATAAATTATGAATGTTTTGTTAATAAGTAATGGATTACTTCATAACATATGGGGTAAGAAATACTTTCATCTAATTACATTATCAACAAAGTACCCCACAAGAAAACAAACAAAACTTTGTATGATTTATGAAAAGATCAAAGACCTTTCAATAAATTCTAAAAAATGTGAGAGTGCTGGGCTAAGGTAGCAATTTTAGACCATAAAATTACTAAGATAAAACCAAGAATTATTGATTGTATATTTATAGGATATGCAAATAATAGTAATGCTTACTGATTCCTAGTATATAAGAGTGATAATACTGAGATCTCATGTTAATATTATTATTAAATATCAAAATGCATCGTTTTTAAATATTTGTTTTCTTGTAAATTTACACAAGAAATAAGTTTTCTTAAAATAATTAATGATACAGTGATAGGCAATAGTCAAAACCAAGATCAATGACTAAAAGAGGATAATGAACCCACATGTAATCAATGGCTAGAATATCTAAGTCATTTGGTCCATATTTTCTAACATTTTTCTTGGAAATGAATCTCAAATGTTTAAAGAGGCAATGTCCTCCCTAGAAGTGCCTTTATACAAAGAGACAATTAATAGTAAATTTAAATTTATTTTACAAAATTATACTTGAAAACTAGTGAAGGTTCCATTAAGTTATAAACACTATTAGATATAAATAGATATTCAATAGAAAGATAAAAATAGATGGTTCAATATAGATATATAAAGCTATATGTATTATCAGGGGATACAGATAAATAGAGGGGGTGAATTACTTTCACAATAGAAATAGCATCTATAAGAATGTTAATAGCTATTATATTATTATTTGATTTAGAAATACATTAAAGTGATGTTAGGGCTGGCTTCTTGAATGGGAATTTAAATGAGAAAATCTACATAGAACAACTTAAATGGTTTATAGCTCCACGGCAGGAAAAGAATATATACAAGCTTGTTAAGTCTTTTTAAATGCTAAAATTAACAAGCACTTAACAATAGCATAAAAAATTGACATTGTGAAGATGTCAAATGGCTTCATAATCAATAAGTGTGAAAAATGCGGCTATGTACAAGAAATTTACAAGGGTTGTGTTATTGTTTGTTTATATGTTGATGACATGCTTATCATTAATAGTAATAATAATATAATTAAAACTACTAATAATATATTGACTAAGAGGTATGACATGCATGATACAGGAATTGGTGATTGTTGATAACTCATTTTTTCCTCACATTAAAAATATTTTGAAAAAATACCAAAAAAACTTAAATTCTTTTTCATAATAAATTGGGTCTGAAACAAAAATCACATGTGGGCATAGTTACAAACAGTTATAAAACTGCAAATTTGCTTAAGTCATAGCCTATAAATAGGCCATGAAAGAAACAGTTAAGGCTTGATTAACAAATCAACGTGCAATTTAAGTAATCCTAGGAGTAGTATACTTAGCCTCGGAAATTTATAAGTTTAATTGATTTATTTCTACCGATGTAAGCGGATTGAACTGGGGCGAGTGGAGAAGAAATTTTAATTAATTTATTTTTGATGGTTGATTGTTTTTTCAGTTTATTGATTATCAAAATCAGTTGATTGAGTAATATTTTTTGGCGATTTTAACTCGTGATTTAGGCAGTTTAATGGGTTAAAAAATTATAAAATTTTTACAAAAAATATTTTTAATAAAAATAAAAAAATATAAAAACGTGTGTTTTGGAACCACGTTTTTGGCAAGAAATAACGTTTACATATTTAGGAACCACGTTTTATCGCCAACTACCCTTCCTAAAGGCGTATTTCATTTTATATGGTGAATCAACGTAATTATGCTATTAAATTATTGAAGTTTAAATATTTTATTTTGATAATTTATACCATTCATTTTGTAGGTATTAAGGTATAGATCATATATACAAGAAATAAAGTTAATCTAATATTGTTAAATATCATAAAAAAAAATATATATTTGTTGTTAAAAAATAAAAGGTAAACAATCTACACCATTTATTTATTTAAGTTAAAAATAATTGTTTAGATATTTGTCAATATCTAATCAACTTGAATTTTTGTAGAAACAATCTATACATTAATATCTATTAAATAAACGGTTTAGATAATTAAACTAAAACTAAACGTGTTTTATACATTTTTCATCAATTAAGACCTCTCAACATTTTCTCTTTTTCCTCCAACATTTTCTTCTTTCCTTCAATACTAGTTTAAATAATTATATTTGAAACTTTATATTTTATTTTTCACTTTGGATTTTATTTTAATAATTTAAACCATTTATTTTATAAATGTTATTTTATAGATTATTTTGTAAAAACTCAAATTGATTAGATGTTGCTAAGTGCCTTAAAAAATTATATTTATCTTAAAACAATGATCGGTGCAATTTATTTATCGTTTATTAATTAAAGACAAATGTATTAGGTTTAGATACTTAAAAATATTAAATTAATTTTATTTTCTACAAATAAAATCTATGTATTAATATCTTTAAAATAAACAGTTAAAAATAATTAAAATAAAATCTTATTTAAATCATTATAATCAAATAACATAATAATGGTAGAATCAACAAGAAACCTGACAAAAAACGTGTATGACAACGACGCTTTCAGTTGGGTAAAAACGTGGATAGCGACTACGTTTTTATATGTTTTTCAGCAAACACGTTTTTACAGAATATTTAATTTTTAAAAATTATTTTATTTAATATTATTTTTTATTAAAAATGTGTTTACTAAATACGTAGATTAAGAATAAAATTTTAAAATTACTATTTAAGTAATAAAGTAAAAAAATTAGCACTGTTTGGTTAATGAGCCTTTTTTTTTCCCGTTCTTCAAATAGCCCAAGTTGCACATACATGGAAAGGGGGCTGAATCATGTGCTTTGCCAGACAATAGCAATCAAAACTGTGACAAGGAGTAAGGCCATATTTGTAACGTCTACAAAACGTAACTATGATTTTATTTTCTTAATCTTGAAAAAAAAATCAAGTGATACTTTTAAATATCAAACAATATGGCATAAAAGCTACTTTTTCCGCACAACAAAACAATTATTTTGTTTATTTATCCCGAAGATATACTTTATTATAGTTTTAAATACTGTATTATTTTTTTTATTGATATGGTACATAGCTGTACTGATAAAATACCAGGTATTATTTTAAATTTATCGCTATAAAACATTATATACATATTTTTTAAAACTAATATTCAACAATAAATAATTTAATAAAACATAATTATTTATTTAAAATAATATTTTTACTTAATTAATCTAAATTAAATTTTAATTTCATTGTTTAGCAAAAAAATTTAACATGTAAACTTTTTTAATAATAATTTAATATTGATTAATTTTAAAACTCTTCTTTTATACTACATTTGATGCTTAAATTGAAATATAAAAATAAAAAACAAAAAGAGAAGCAAAAAAATAAGTTAAAATATTATCCGGTGTAGACAGGTACAGACCGATATTGGCTTATACATCCAATACAAACCAATATTTTGGTTGGTACAAAATTAAATAATTAACGCACCGATAATATTTCAAACCGGTATGTACCGATTAATACGGTACAATATTAACAACTATTGAGCTTTGTATTGTGCCCCTTAATAGATCCAGCCTCAGACAGATTTTCATGATTCAAATCACTCATCTTACAATGTTTGTTGAATCATTAGAGTAAATTAATGGAATATCATTAATCACATAATTTAGCTGTTTTTTCTCAACCTTGTATTGCACAAACCATCTGACAAGGAAACATAACAAATGAAGTCCACTCAGTGATCTCCATTGAAATTCACTTCAATCGCAGGGCACCTGATAAGAAGTGCTTTAAGCTCCCCAATGTGATTTTGCAGAATGTTGGAACTTCGGTTTTCCAAACCGGCAGCACCGGAACTGGCCACCACACTCTCACTCTGTTCTTCCGCCGCCGATGTTTTTGTCACGAGGCTATCATGAAAGAACTTCATTGCATCTGTCGTCGAAAGAGATTGCGCCAATTGATACAGAGACTTGAACTTGTTTCTCTCTTCTTCTGTCCCAACCAACTTCCCCCTCAATTCAGCTGGAAGCCAAGTCAGTGCACTTCACCCAGAACCGAGAAACAAGAATTGTCCCAAAAACAAGAACAGTATTAAAAAACGGGAAAATAAATAGAAGAGAAAGGAAAGGAAAACCGAACAAAAACCAAATATTATAAATCCGTATGTTGGAAAAGATTAAGTTATTACCAAGTTTGTCAATATTGTTCAGTTCTGGCTGGTGCTAGACAATACAAATTGTTTTGAAAAGCACTGGTACATGAGCTCTTTAGTTCTGTTTCGCCTAAAATTTTGGGCATACTCTCAGGTATGGGTTATATAGACAAATATTGAGTTTGCGGGAGGCACTAGAAAGTGCAAATTTTTTCAAATTTTTCTATTTTATTTTTCTCCTTGAATTCAATAGTCAAAGATAGCGTATAAGGAGATTTATCCACCTAGTCAAACATAAGTTTATCTTGATGTATAAAATATATTCAATAACGTTGGGCATCGTTAGCTATCCAATCATTTATTAGCACTCCCATAAATTTGAGTAAAACACCAATATAAAGTAAATCTCATGATATCAATTTTGCAATGTCCCATAAGCATTGAATAATGCAAACTCGATGCTTGTTGCTTTCGTGTTATAGCTCATTATAAATAAAAAAACAAAAAAGATGCATTTTAGATTTAAGTACTACCAATAATGTGTTACATAAATATTTAAGCTATATTACATTGCTTGTTCTGAACAATGCTGTTTTAAAATATAAGTCGTATTTGCCGTGATAAATCTAAAACTGTACTCAATATTTCACCGATAGCCATACATACCGTACTAATAAGAAAATCAGTACTCGGTCCAATTTGGAATTCAAAACAACTTTGTTTTTACCTGGTCACACCCCTAACAAGGCCCCAGCTGCACCCTTCAAGTACTGATTCCTTAAAGCCCGTGTTGAAACCCTCCTGTGCAGAAGCTTCTTTTCCTGCTGTGATACCATCACGATATCCAATCTAAAAAAGTAATCAAGAATAATATTAAATCACTTGGCATTAAAAACAAAAAAGAAAAGAAAAAGAAAAAGAAAAAACAACAACAATAAGCACAGATTTTTATCAACAATAATTTGGAAGGATACCGTATGAAATTGGTTGCGCCGTCTTTGCCACTCCCTGTCCAAATCAGACAGACTGTTCTGCTCTTCAGGAGAACTTTCCCATAAAGATCCGTCATCGTGTGATAAATGATCCATTTCAGGTTCTGAAACAAAGGATTGACCAGATGTCCTTGCTTCAAGATTTCACTAAGGATCACATTTGACAACATTAACATAATTTCTAGACAAGAATCTTGAAGTAGACAACTACAAGAAACAATTGCCAATAAAAACTTGGGATTTTTTTCCCCCTTAACTGGCTCATTAAAGAAGGGAAGAAAGGGGGGGTGGGTGGGTGGGTGGGTAAGGTGTTCAGTTAGAACTAAAGCTGCAAACAAACCAAACTAAGTATTAGACTTCTCAGGACAGGTTTGGTCAATTAACAGCTCGTTGTCACGGCCCAAAAGTTGCCAAGGCACCAGAAGCCGGGAGAAGGGCAAATCAAGGCGATGGAGGTCCGTGGAAGGTTCTGGAAGATGCTAGAAGGATCCAGAGCACATAAGAGCCTTGAAGATTCCAAAGTATTCCGGAGGGTTCTGGAATGTTTCAGAGCAAACCCATAAGACCCTGGAAGGGTATGGAAGACTCCACCATGTCTTGGAAGAGTATGGAGCATTCCAAAAGAGTAGAGAAGTCTACGGATATCTAGAAAAGATTCTAGAAGATAAATAATAGCCATTGGATCGAGTTGATCCTAACCGTCCATTAAGGAAGTGGATGGCTATATAAGGGATAAGGGCCTCATTTGAGAGATGAACACTTGGAGTGCTCCAAAAGAGAGAGCACTAGGGTGATTCCAAATAACTCTCTAGGGTGAGATTGGGGGTGGGCACTCAGGGGAGTGTTCCACGGATTTCTCTATGGATGTAAGTGTCGAGTGTCAAATGTGAGCTTAAGTGTTGTATCCTTGTAAAGCCTTGTACACACATTCATTGTATAGTGGAGCATTTCTTATACAAATCTTTGGTGTGATGGTTGCGTGAGTGGAAAAAGCTAACTTAGGCATTCAGATTGCATTCAGAATGCATTGCCTAAGTGCCGCACGGGGCACAAGTAGAATAGAAGTTTTGGCCCGTGACATCGTGCTCACATCTGGTTAGAAAGAAAAGAAGACATGAAAAGCCAAACCAAACCAAACTAAGCTATGTGTCGCCAATCAATTGGGGTTGGAAACATGACTTATTTTTTGTCATTGAACTTTTTGAATTTAGGCAAGGGCTATATGTTCACATAGATTCAATAATTCACATCCTTACTATTGCATCTCATGTGAGTTTAATTTTTCTTCCCCTCCTAGTATTTCTATTAACAGTAATTGTATCATTTTTCTTTACAATTAAGACATAGGAATATCCAATTTATCATAAACAATTAAAGGGAATATGAGGTACACTAGAGAGAGAGAGAGAGAGAGAGAGAGGTGTGAACCTTGTGAATGATTGGAATTAATACCTGCTACTGGGGACCGATTTAGTTAGAAGCATTATTAATTAAAGAAAACAAACTGCCCATTTCCACTCTATTGCTCAAATGCCTCTTTCCTCTCTATTCCTCTTTTTCCCATCTTTTTCTTTCAACATGTAAATTCAGTTAAATAGTTCAGTTTTTAACCAAGAAAAAGGTATACATTAAATGACTTTGAACAATGCACCATGGAGCTGTTCATCAATGGCTTGCTTCATTTGCAGTCTTAGTAACAATAATACAATTAGAAATCTCAGTTCCCATGAAAGTTAAAGCAAGATGCTAAGGAGTGAAGAACAAGGAATAAGAAGATGCACTTATTAATACCATTGTTAGGGTCTGTTTTGTTTTTGATGATGATATACTAAATAATTGTATTTGTTATTCATTAACAGAAAACATAAGTTAAATTAAATTATCGACTTAATTATAAAGTTGTGCAAATTGTTTTCAAAAGGTAATCGATGTTTTCTGATTTAAACACAATCCCGTTAACCTAATATTTTTATAGAACTTTGTTTACCTAATCTTAATTTAAGAATTTTTGATTGCCCTATTTGTAGTTTCAAAAAATTGACTTCTGTTTTCTAGTGAATTGGTGAATTGTTGACTTTTCACATACGTGTTCCTTCGCAAGTGTTTAGGAAACATGTAAAGACCATTAAGGAAACATGAGTCCTTAAATAATCAAGTATAATAAGGACGAAGGAGTGAGATAAATTCAGTTCTTTCTAAGGATTTTTGCATGTGAACTCATTAATGAGTTAAATCAGAAAATTCTTTAAATGATATATCTTTTATATGCGGGCATTAGGAAACTAAGAATTTACGTCCCTTTAACAGATAGTAAATTACCCTAGAGATAACTGACAAAGTTCTATCTTAAAATAGTACGTTTTAGATGCAGGTTTCAGTTCGCATACATCATACATAAAAGTGCTGTGAAGCAATAATGCACCAAGTGAGGATGGATGCTAGCTAAATTAATAAAATATACCAAGGCTCTGGACTGTAGGCCTGGGTTCACTTTTGCAATTAATTTTCAATTCTACCCCAGCAGTCACTGACCACTACCAACTACCACAAAGATACATGCCTATATATAGCTTCTAAAGAACATTTCCCCAATACCTGAAGCACATAACATAGTTTTGGTTTCCACACAATCTCACAATACATTGTAAAAGGCAATTAAATTATTCTGATAATTATACCATATGAATTGTTCAGCTCATTGTTGGCACTGGTCATGGGACCTGATTCTCCATTTGAAAGCTTTAAGGTTTCCGAGTAGAGTTCATCAGCAAAACTGTGATCCATCTGTATACAGCAGTAATTAGAAAAATTTCCAAATCACACTAAGGACACTATTGAAATAATTTCAGAATTGATATCCATCATTTTGGACTCCCACCAATATAAACATAAAAAGATGTTATTCCTGTTACATAGCTTGATATATATTGTTGGCATATTAGCTAATATTTTAAGCTTTTCAAACTACTAATGATTTAACATGATATCAAAACTCTAATTCTATAAAATCATGAATTCAGATTTTGCAATCTGTGTTTGTTCCCCCGTTATCTATGTCATTGTTTACCTGTTCTCCATGTTAGTGCACCCTGCTCAATCAAGTCTAATACTCTCTTCATGTGCAGGACAGATTGCATGTAAGGGGGAGTATTTGATAAATTGAAACACATTGTTGAGTGCATTTCCCAATAATTGAAACTTATGGGGCAATTAGTAATCTGTAATCTAGCAATTGGTAAAGTTTTGGGAAGTATTAGTCTCTGTTCTTTGTGGGTATGCCAACTCCTTCGAATTGGATACCCCAGGGTCCCCCACATACGTGTTGTCTGCATACCACGTGCTAGGGCTAGTTTGGGGGTAATCAAGCTTAGGGTTTTGGTTAATTCCAAACCATACACAACCTCGTTTAAATCTTTGACTGTACCATGATGCTCTGTTATAAACAACATATTGGTGATTTGGTGCACATCAAAGAGAGAGAGGGAGAGAGAGAGAGAGAGAGAGAGAGAGACGCAAAAACAAATCTTGAGGGTAAATTGGTTTAGTCAATAATTCAGATAAAAAGTTTAAAGTTTTCCTATAAAGCATCAAAGGTTTAATGAGTTCTTCCGAGGTTCCACTAAAGCATTGTGATTGTAAGACATCTTTTTAACAACAACCTAGAGGCAAAACAAGAATATGCGCCTGTTGGGCCTTTTAGCCCTTCACAAATGAGGTCTACACATGACTTAGCTCTTTTGATCTCACCTTTAAACTTTAAATGACCGGCAATTCTTCTTTAGTTACGTGTTTTATCTGATATCTGCTTTCCTAATCAAGCCCCTCTATCGACCATGCTAAGAGAAATTAAGCATTTTACGTACTATCATTAAATAATGGGGCTTTTGGTATAAGTTCCATAATGAAGATATAATCCAGCATTTGGTCCACCAAAAAGAATTGTAACTCTTAAAGTCCATTGGGTCAAATTCGACCAAAATACTCCCAACTTTCTATACCTACCCCTCCACCTCAACACCTCTACCTCCTTTGGTGACTTCCCGATGACCACCTCTGTCGACTTCCAGCAACGCTTAAACTAGAGATAATTTTAAATAATTAAATATAGAAAAAAGTAAACATTTACTATTTTGTGTGGTTCTAGTGGCGAATGGGATGATGGTAGTAAATATAATATGATTTTATAGAAAAAAATAAATTTAATTGTTCGAATGCAGTTAATAGTGAAGTTTATCTGTTCTGTGGGGCTAGTGCCGGAGCAACTATAGTGAAATTTATCTGTTTTGCATATCACCGAAAAAGTTGTTGAAGGACCTTCACCGTCAAAGGTCGCCAAAAAGTTGCCGAAAATGGTTCTTGGTGGTCGCCGGGAAATGGTAATAGGCAATCACCAGAAAACAGATGCCGACAGGAGCCGGAGTTGAAAGGGGTGATGGTGGCAAGGGGTGTGTACTAGCGAGGGGTGCGTGCTAGCAAGGGGTGTGTGCTAAGTACTTAGGAGAGTGAGTAATAAGGACAATTTTGTTTCTAAAATTGTTCTAACATTAAATTAGAGGACTTTATCTCATAAAACTTTTAAACAATGGACCTAAGGACTTAAAAAAAATTAAGGTAGACTAAATACACTACAACGTCTAAGAATTGGACTTTTGATTAAAGGAAAAGCTAATCATTTTTTTGTTCAACTGTTCTAGTATGCGGACAACATACAAATGTTCATGCATTTCGTTTCACCTTTGGTTATATGTTAAATATTTTTCCCTTTTGATAACTAGATGATCTTTTCATATAATTGTAAGACGAAAAAAAAGAATCTAAATATAAGGTTGACTAAATATGAAGTACCTCCATAGTACATCCAACTGGCGACTGATAGAAACAAAACTAAGTAGTGTTTCATCCGAAGTATAAAGTACACCCAACCAGAGACATACCAACCCTTGTGATCTAGCAGGAAGAAAGTGAATCATGCAACAAAGAACTCTAGGTGCACATAACAGCCAGGTTTTCGAGAATGGGTGCTTCAAACCTCCCATAGACTCCAGCACCCAGATTCTTCTACTTATCCTAGATCCTGGGGTTATCTAAGTTCACACGCATCATAAAGCATGTGTACCACCAGCATTTGAAACTAATGAAACTTCTAGGGAATCAAGCATGTGTACCACCAGCATTTGAAACTAATGAAACTTCTAGGGAATCAGACGAGACTGGCCCTTGGAAACACCTGCACCCAAACCATGTTAGGCAGGATATGACCCAAACCATGTAAGGCAGGATATGACCAAAAGACAACTCATAAATGGAACAGAATTTCATTTCAAAAAATGCGACATTTAAAAACTATATAACAATTAGAAACTTTCCATTTTGATTTCCTAAAAAGTCTGTCACCATACATCTTCATCAGATCAGATTATATAAATAAACAATATCAAAATATAACCTCATCTACATATAGTAATTGGGATTATCAGGCAACACTCTTCCAAAGTTTCAAATGAACGTATTGATTGACCAAAGAACAGAGAAAAAAAAAATACAAGAATCGAATGAAAATAAGCTTTGCTGTTGGGGGCAAAAGTCAGAAATTTTCTGAAGTTTAGTTCCACAAAAAGCAAGAACTCGGTGATTATACCATAATCAGTACAATCTATATCTATTTCAAATTCTACACATTATTATTAGAAAAAAAAATAGAAACAAATCAGCTTCATATCCATTTTCCTTTTATTCTTGGCCTTTGATTTCTCAACAACCAGAAATATAGAGATAACAATCAAACCCTACTCACAAATACACTAAAGACTCCCTAAAATATAAATCATAAATAGTTAGAATACAATTAGAAATTTTCTGACGGACGCGGAACTCCTAAAGATCTGTAATCAACTACCATAGCAAGCGCTATTGGTTATAAAAAGCAAACAATTTTTCATTACAGCACAGAGGAGGAAAACATACAAGAAACTAAAATTCAAATCTACACACGGGAGAGAGAGAGAGAGAGAGAGAGAGAGAGAGAGAGAGATTTTACGTTGATCTTCTGCTGTTCGAGATGAGCAGCAAGGAGCTCTTCCTGGGTTTGGGCAGTCATGATTCCTGCTCTATAGAGAGAGAAACGAAGAAAATGGAAAAAACCTCGACGAAAACTAAGAATGGCAGTGAGAGGGCGGGTGCGGGAATAGTTCTCCCATCCCGGGCGGAGACTGGAGAAAATATTAGAGAAATAACAAGAAATATAATGGGTACAAAAATATTTTCAATATAATTTTTAAGATTTAGAAAAATAATATTAATAAAAATTATAAATAATATAATAAATAAAAAATAATAGTTAATGAATTAATATAATTAAATAAACAAAATATAAAAATTAAAAATTAAAAATTAAAAATAAATATAATATTTTAATATTTTAAACTTATTATATTTATAAAATTATATTATTATACATATATTAATATTTAAAAAATATTTATTTTATGTAATCGGGAGCAGAGTGGAGAAAAACGGGATGAGAAGAGCAAATATCGTCCTCACCCCGTTTATTATCGGGGGCAGAAAAAACCTTACAAAGCGGAATGGAAATGAGACAGAGTCGGGGCAGAGCAGAAGAAATTTCCATTCTTAACGAAAACGTCGAAAAGAACGGAACAGCGGTGTGGGTTGATAGGTTAGAGTAGGGTTTTTTTATATGAAGCAGAGCAGAGGTGAAGGGACTGAAATTACAAATACTAGCTTGGGTCGTGTATAATTTAAACTATTTTAAAATATAATTATCATTTTCATTTCTTTATCATTATCATTAGCTATATATAGGTTTGTGCTCGCATACCCAAAGGCGATATTGAGATATCATGCCCCAAAAATGTTTTTAATCGTTCGATTATAAAATTTAATCTTAGTCATCCAATGTTTTGAACCCAACAGCCAGTTCAGCATTTTCTCTTGATGTAATCTCATCCGTCCAATTTTAAACCTGAAAAGCCAACGTTTGGTTTCCTCGCACCTTTTTCTGTTTCCCGATGGTCTCTGTCTCTTGCGTTTCTCTGTCTCTCTCTCTCGCGACGCTCTCTGTGTCTCTCTCTCTCACTCTCTTTCGCGCTCTCTCTGTCTGTTTCTCTCGCGCTCTCTGTCTCTGTCTCTCTTTCTCGCGCAATCTCTATCTCTCCCTCTCTCGCGTTCTCGTTCTCTGTTTCTGAATCATCACCAGACTGTGGTTGTCCTTCCGCCGTATGCTGCTCAGCTCCTCCACCATGCTTTGCTCAGTTCCTATGAACCTTTCTCCGACAAGGCATCTCTCTCTCTCTCTCTCTCTCTCTCTCTCTCTCTCTCTCTCTGTTACGAGTGTATAGAATAGGTTGATGAGTTACAGCTGTGTGTGGTGTGGGATGGGTGGTAATGGGACTTAGTTAGGGCATCACATGAATAGGTTTTTTTTTTTTTTTGTAAATTTGGGAGAACAATTTTTTATTTCTTTGTTGCAGGTTTAAGGTTTTATTATAGTTATTTTAATACATAATTAGTGTATATTTTCTCAATGTCTAGGCTTTTCGTTCATCTGCAATGGATGAAAAGCCAAAAAAATAAGCAGAAATGCTACTAAAATACAAACTAACAGCATGATTTAGGGATATATAGCATTTACATTGAATCTATTGTTATTGTTGTTTGTGGTGATAGTTATCAAGAATTTGTTACAAGTATTTACAATTTTGCTATTAAGCACTGATAAAACTGATAACACCACAAAGTATCAAAAATATTTTCTTAGCATTCAAATTGATAACATCCCTAAGGATTCCAATCAAATTGGAGAAGAATCGAAGTGATGTACCAATAAAAACTTGACAAAATTTTCTTTAATGTAACCTAAAAACCGATAACATAACAAAAGAACTAAATTTAATTTTGTTTATAGTGGCTTTTTTGTCTTTTTGCTTTTTGCTTTTTGAGTTGTAGTGATTAAAATGTCTAATATACCTTTGCTATTTTACTTTAAAATTTTAGTGTTTGAAATATTGGTACGGTTGGTTTTATTTTTATGAGGAGAGTTGACTTTTTTTATTGAGAGTGCTATAATAATTTTAGTTAAAAAAAAGTTAAGGTGTTTGGAATGTGTATAGGTTTTTTTTCTTGGATTAAGAGAGAAAAAAAAGTAATTTTTTTTAGAAACCAAACAGGGGCTTATTTGTTTTGTTTTTGAACAATGGTCTTTTATTGTTTATTTTATTTTTTTGGTGTGCATGATTTTTTTTCTTTCTGCAGACAAAGTGCTTTATTTTTGAATGATCCCTATAATTTTAAATCTTTTTAGAGCACGATGTTGCTAGTATAGCACTGACACATTGGATGGATGTTTTTGGAATTAAACTTAACTTATGTTCTACATCATCTCACTTGTTAGGCATAGAAAGATGACTCGTCTTATATGTAAAGGTATTCCTCTTTTCAATTGAATGAGTATGCTAGGAAGGTTCTTGAGGCCACAATTACAATAAATATGTAATGTCACACAGAGATTCAAAAACAATGGTTAATGTATTGTTCAGCATGTACAGTTGTTTGATTAGCTTTGTGGTGACAAAGATCTGCAGATTTTCTATGGCCTTGGTGCTTTGATGTAGTAGGAGCCTATGCTTGCACATTACTCCTGACAATTAAGAATTTGAGATAAATAAATAGATGTTGTTCAAAAATAATTAATGATGGTTATTCGAGTCTTGTCATCCATTCACTGTCCTCTACTTTCCTCTTTATTTTTTTGTTTTTTCTCCATCACACTCATACCTTATAAAACTCATAGTTTTCTTTATTTTCTAATTTAGCCCTTCTTTTTTCTCAATTTTCTCCACATAAAAACAAAGTTGGAAAGTCCTAAGAAGCAAATCACTTCAAAAAAAGTGTTGTGTCGTTGGTGTTTGATCCAAACACATGTTGCTTGCTAACACATACATTTGTTGGGTACTCTAGCCTCTAGGGCACATGTCAGACATATGTCCAAATGTTCCATATTCATTAATTCATTTCTATATTTTAATTTTATAAGTCACTGTTCATACACATAGGGTATATTTGATAACCGTACTAGGTTGAATGAGATTGATAATGAGGTAGGATTAAAGTAAAGTTTGGTAAAAAGGAGGGATTAACAATGAAGTGTAATCCAGCCTTCTTGTTAAGCACTAGGTAGGATATGATACTACATGTTTGATTTGAAAAGTCCACATTGGACTAATTTTTTTTTTTTCAAATTTAACCCTCTTACATAGAATCCTACCCAAAAAGCTAGTTTTGGACCAAAGATGGTCTTTTATTAACACCTTATGATTTCAAATAGTAACATGCAATGTTTGCCATAGTGAAAATTGGCTGCTTTTTTGTCTTATAGGTTCTTTGAAATGTGACCACATGTCATACCTCTTTACTCCCATCTCTTTCTCCACTGTAAATAGTATATAATAACTATACTTGATAGCATCATGTGGACCTAGTCTTTTTGAGGATATTATTAGTTTTATCATGAACTTATAGAATTATTATTTTTATCGGACACATTTTTTTTTTCTATCTTGTTAATTATTCACTTTGAAATTAAAATAAAATAAATCTACTTCATAGCTTTATATTGGAACATGTTCTTTTGTTTACAAGCTTCTAACTTGTTTAATTATTATCTATAATTGATGATAATTATTATCAATACTTGCATAATAGTTGTCACACCCTGAATCCGAGGCACGTGAACTCCACGTACCAACCCTTATATTATTAACTAAAAAACATGAAACTTCTTTATAATTCAATTCATCGTCAACCTTCTTTAAAGTAAAGTTCTTGAACTTTGAGTTGTTCCAAAAGTTGTTATTTTTCAAAAAAACTAAAAAAATATACGTGTAAAAATTCAAAATTTTGGCAAATTTTTCTTTGTTGTTTGGATTATCCAAAATTATTTGTAAATTTGTTAAATTTAAATTACAATTTATACTCAGGCTCAGCCTGAATTTTAACTTCCAATCACAGTCAAAATAATTTTATAACTACATTTTCATATCATTACAACTTGATCCATTTAAAACAATGCAACTTGGACTTTGTGTTTAAGGCCCTAAATTCATGAATTTATTTCATAATTCAAAAACAATGTATGATTTTGGCCAATTCTTTTACTCTTACTATCAAACTAAAATTTTTATCTTCAACACCTCCAATATCAATAAGATGATTGGGCTTGAGTATATGATTCCTTAAATATTAAGACAAATCTTTCAATTCAATCTTCACAAGTTGAATATATAGGTTACACGGATCAAATCAATTATCTAAGGTTCTCCATTCATCTCCCATCCTCTGTTATCATAAATTCCAATCCAATAAACCATGGATTTAATTAAGGTAATAAGAAACTTTTCTAAGTTTTGAATTAGGTAGGTAATCTTTACCCACCAATTTCTATATCCTCTAATTAAATAGCCTCATTTTTCACAAATTGCCCTGCTATTACCATAGAATTCAATCTCATATATTTAAGTTACGCATTCCAATAATTTAGGCATGATCTTAAATTCTCAAATACTAGAACATTAAGGTTTCATATAATTTATAGAAAATCGACACAAATCACAATCAATTTACTAACACTATTCAGAATCCTACCTTTTTCAACCACCAAATTTCATATTTCACCAAGTTCAGAAACCCTAGGTGGCTCGGTCCTACCAACTTTCGGTTCCTTCCTTGAAATTTGAGCTTATGGTTACTTGGTTGCAAAATCGTCATCTTCGATAACTTGAATCCCAACTAGTGGTAGCTAATTTTGAATAAGAGACCCAAAATTTTCAAGAAATCTAGATCTCCGAATAAAAAATCTTTCTATTAAGCACCTGCAATTTCCATTATAAGAACATCATTATATTTTATCATACCTTACATTGTCAACTCTTATCACCAACGTTTGATCACTCATCACACTTTAGTTCCCAAGCTTAAACCTCATTCATACTTATTTAAGACCATCGATTTCATGATACCCCATATAGTGCGTTCTACACGACTACAAGGTTGCTCAAAAGAACACTCTTTACTGACAATATACTTCATTCTTTTGAACGAACACTCTTTAGATTGAACCAAGAGTCCCTTAGCATTTCTCACAAATCCCTTGCACACTTATGTTCAGATCTAAGAACATGATTAAAAAGGTTAGCATCAAATTCAAAGCTTTCATGCACTGCTTGCCATCCCCTATACTTAACAACAATATCTTTTCAGGTCAACTCTTGTCTTTTCTACTGACTCCTATGCAACATTGTCTTAGCAATACTTTCTCTCACAATCACAAATTGTTCGATTTCATTAGTTAAGCAAGTAAATTGAAAATATTTGCTAGAGCTACATACAATCTTAATCAGTCCCTCTGGGAGGGCATGTGTGATTTAGAATGTGGTTTCTATTTGGCTAAGTGGCATATAAATACATTATTTGAGAGTATAGCTATTGAAAAGAATGCAAATTTCTAATTGTGGAAAAATTAAACAAATGAACTTTTTGTTTACGAGCTTCTATCTTATTTAATTATTATCTAGAATGGATGGTAATTACTTGAATAATAATGGATAATAATAATTTTGAATGAGTATTATTTAAGTAAAGATTTAATGTTCTCTTTGCTTTTATTTGGTTATGTGGCATATAAATTCAGTAATCTAATAATTATTATAGCATGCCCTATTATCTTTTATATTTATGATTTTTCTTAGCATGGTGAGGAGATACTAAGAGCACTCTACCCCACGCATCTAACTAGCTCGCTTGTTCACTAATTTCACTGACTAGACGAGAGACAAGTGGGCTATTTCTTTACTAAATGATGCTCAATGTCATAGGTGGCAATTCCATTGTTGGACATTTCATGCCCAAACTTGTTGATGTAGTCCAACACATTGTTATACGTTGAAGATCAATCGGGCACTGAGTACTAAAAGGCAAAAAAATTATCGATGAAGATTGAATTGCTTGATGGATGGAGGGAAGGAGAGTTTTTTTAACTCAAGCACGAGACCGATATTGATTGAACAATCATCGATAGGGGTACTGCCAAGCGAGATTGAACATAGTCGCTCCTCCATATTGACTTTTTTCAATTTATAGAGAGTTTATTGGATAATGTGAGAAATACTCATTCACTTGAGCCAACCATACTTTGATTCTTTAAGTTATATCATCTTTATTCTCTCCATACTTGAAAATGATGCAACGTAGACGGGAAAACTAGTACTTTTTGGTAACTTATGTTTTCTAATATTTAATTTTCTTTTTCTTCCTATTCTTACCTCTGTTGTTATTAAGATTATACATTTCATATAGTCAAATATATTCTTACTTGTCTTAGCCTTTTCGATTCTAATGTTCTTAATCAAATTTCTCCATCTACCACCTACTCCTTTTTGAATACTGTCCACTTATACATTGTTGTCTAAGAACATTGTATACTATAAAACATCATCTTCAAATGCTAGTCCACTTATTATAATTACGGTAAAAAGATAGTTGCTCAAGGTTGATCCTTGATGTTATGCCACAAAGAAATTACTGACTTGGCATGTCCTTTACAGGTGATCTCATTGCTCTCACAACCCCATCACACGGCTTTCATCGCATTTAAATACTCATTTCTCACTCACACTCTCTCCAACACCTACCAACCTTTAAGCATCTTATTATAAGCCTTTTCAAAGTCAATAAGAGTTATATGACAATATTTCTCCTTCTCTCTGTACTTTTCTATGAGTATGTTAATTGCTGGTATAGTTGATCTACTAAGCATACATTCAAAGTAATTCTTTGACACTGTTGTTGGAATTTTTAGATGATGCTCAATCTCTCTCCCCCGCAATTCATTATGTGACCTATCAACCTAATACCTGTTAGGGTTGGTATATTGAAAACTATATTTTTAGTATTTAATTTTATTTTAATAAAATTAATTTTTTATTTTATGAGAA